>VDFB02271358.1:1196045347-1196079865 GCA_007258455.2 Sequoia sempervirens | reverse complement strand
TGATTGTAGTGATCGAAACGTTCTTTCCAATGACTATAAATTTAATATATTTTGTTTTTATTTTATATTTTATTTTTTAGTTTTACTGTACATAGGTTTTTCACCGAATGTCAAGTTCGATGAAAATCATTGTGGAAAAAAATATTAAATTTGAGAATTTTTTTTTTGAAAATATATATCCACTAGGTATTGATGTCCTCATTCTAACAAAAAAAGAAAAATTGAATTTCAATGCATACCAAAAAAGTTATGCGAGCCGAAGTGCACCTATGTCTAAATTATAAATGTTTTGACTTCAAAACTTAATTAAAAGAAAAATATTCAACAAAATGCTATGGAACAAAATGAAAGAACTAGATACTTGTGTTACCAACCTAAATTCAAAAGAATTATAATTTTATCCTTTGTAGAAAAAAAGTTATGCGTGCCAAAGTACACACCACTTTTTAAAAATGTTGTTTACTATTAAAAACTAGTTATCAAAGGAGACACAAAAAAATTACAATTTAATTTCAATTTTTTTTTTTAAAATACATTTAAAATCTACAAAAAAAATCTCACAAATCACTAGTTTACATCATTTTCAAATTCCTAATAGTTTACCTACTATAAGTGTTAGAAAGTGAAGTTTTCTATGAAAATGTTGATTTCAATGTCAAGTTTGGCCAAAAAGTGTAACCCATTATTGTGGGATGACCTTGTTTGTTGTAAATATTTGCCTTGGTGGCCCTCTTTGATTGTTCTGATTTTAGTTTGTTTGTTTTTTATTTGGAGGGTAAGTGAGTTGAGTGTTTTGCAAATTGTTTCTAGGGTAATTCATTTGATTTGTTTGAATGTTATTTTGTGGATTGTTAGGAGGTGGTTGGTAAGGTTGTACATTTCTAACAAACTTGGTGTTACCACTCCATCATCTGTAACATTCTTGTTCTTAGGTTTGTCATTAGATCCTAATGCTTGTCCCCTGTTGTTATTGTTGTAAAGTTTTACGGTACCCTTTGTTATAAGAGCTCTTTCAATGATTAGACCTTTTTCAATGATTTACTCAAAATTGTTAGGACATAATATGGTTAATTGATAGCTAATGTCCATTTGAAGGTTAGAGACAAATATTTTGACTAGTTTATTTTCTGAAATGATCTATTTAGTTTTACTAGCTTTGTGTCCCTATCTTTGCAAGTAAGAAGCGAAGGAATCCCCTTGGTTTTGTTTGATTTTATATAGATCGGGAACCATTATATCTTGTTTGATATTGTAAGAGAAGTGGTTTATGAATTTGTCTGACAACTCATCAAATGGTTTAATACCAGGTAGTAAATGAGAGAACCATTCAATAGTCGCACCCCCAAAACTTCTTGGAAAGATTCTCATTAAGTAGGAGTCATTGTTAGAAACATCCATACAAGCCACTGAAAATTATTGTACATGTTTGATTGGGTCCCCTCTTCCTTTGTATTTATCGAATTTAGGGTTTTCAAAGTTCTTGGGAAAGGGGATCATTGATATGATACAATAAAAGGGATATGGACATATACCTTGTAGTGCATAGCTCTTCTTGTTTTTTCCAAGTTGAATATTTTATATCCTTTGGTTAAGACTTTGAATTTGTAAGGTTAAGTCACCACTAGGTGTGTTCATTTGAGGATTAGGGACACCATAACCTTGTTGTCTTGCAATGTATTGTGAGTTATATTGCAGGGTTTATGTGTATGAAGGCCCTTGGGTCATGTTATGTGTGTATGACGAGTGATAAGGTCCTTGAAAAATGGTGTGCGTGTATTATGGATTGATCGTTTGATGCTATGGATTAGGATTTTGGTATTGTCAATTAAGATTTTATCGTTATGATGTGTAGGTTTGGTGTTGTTGGGTGAAGGTTTGATGTTGTGGAAGTAGATTTTGTTGTGGAGGTATGTTTTGTTGTGGAGGTATGTTTTGTTGAGGAGGTATGCTTTGTTGAGGAAGTACATTTTGTCATGGTGTTTGTTGATGTGTATATGTTTGTTGTTGCATACTAGGATTTTGTTGTGTATAATGTTTTGTGATGGGGGATTAGGTGTTTGATTTTGAGGATGGGTGTTTTGTGGTGGTGGAATTAAAGTTTGATTTAGAGGGTTTTGAATTGATGAGGATCCATATTGATATTGTTAGTTTGAAGGATCATAGTATAGTGGTTGTTGCTACATGTATTGTGTTTGATGTTGTCCTTTTGTATTCACTTGGTACATGGTTTGGTCTTGAGGTACATTGGTTTGTTGTTGTTGGTATGTAGGTGGTTGTTATGTTGTGTAAATGGGAGATGGCATGTTTTGTGCTTGAGGTGGAATGTTAGCATGTAGCTATTGTTGTGGGGGGATATTGGTTTGTTGATTTGCTACATATTGTTATTGCATAGGTGGTAAGCTACCCATATTTTGTATGTTGACATTAGGGTCTTGTTATTGTGAGTTCAAAGATGTGTCATATAGAGTTCTTGAAACATTGTTTCTCCATGTATTAGCTACCACATTTTGTATTGCAAGTGGTGTGGAAAAGGGGTTTGATTGTGGAGGAAAATTTTGAGCTGCCATGGTGTTTAGATTCCCTTGACCTTGTTGAGCAACCAATGCTTGTTCTAGTTGTGATGGAGGTCTATATAATAGATTATCCCCTTGTTGTTTATAAGGTTGATCGTTGATAGGTGCTTTTTGTTTCAAAAAGATAGGGGGCATCCTTGGTTCCACTGTTTGTTTTGGGACTTGTCTAACAATTGATTGATCATCCATGTGGATGAGGGATGAATATCTAAGAGAATCAACGTTAAAGTCTGGAGGCAACTTGGCACCATGTTGTGTAAGTTTCAAAAAGTATGTGTTAGGATATATAATCTGAGTACTTTGTCCATTATTCTTTACATTTTAGGATCTTGAGAGTACTCTAAGAGTTTTTCATCATTGATCTCTTCGTCACTATCCTTGTCCTCAATGACCACATCTTGGAGACTAGGAGGTTGATTTTGATTTCTAGCAAGCATTTATTGATTTTGAAGTTGTAGATCTTGTTCACTTGGTGGTGGATTTGGATTAAGTTGTGGTTGAGCCCTAAATGTTGGTTGTTGTGCTTGAGGGGTTGAGAAGGTCGTAGCTGCAATAGGATCAAAACCCCATGGTTGAGAAATTGAAGCTTCCACATTGGTGGTACTAGGTCCACTTGTGCTACTTTTGTTAGATTCCATTTGATTTCTATGTTGTGATCTTGTTGTTGTCATAAACTTGCCCAATAGACCTTGGTGAATGGGAGATTGAAATTTATGAAGGGATGGTGATGTTGTGGTTTAAATTTTTTATTGGTGAAATGATGTACAAAGGGAAAGATTGTAAACCTTTTGGACAAAGGATTTTGATTTATTGATATGGATTGTTGTGGACGTTGGGATTTTTTTATGATCAAATTTGATGTTGGATTATTGGATGTTTAGGAATGATGATATTTTGGTGCCCAATCCTATGATAATGAGCTGAGCATATTTTGGATGATATTTGAAAAATGATGCTATGTTTATTGATGCTCAACCCTACAAAGAGAGTGTGAGTGGATTTTGGATGCTTTTTGATATGGAACTAGTCTAGGAACACAAAGATGAACAAGATTTTCTTGATGTTTTCTACGTCTCAAGGATGGTTATGGGGGATATGTTGATTTCTTCACTCGAACTAGGTTTGAAAGTTGCAAGTAAAGGTGGGTGACAATAGTCTAGAACTGAGGAAAAGGATGATGTCCACTCAATTTTGACAAGAGATGATATGGTGAGTTGATGGAAATGCTAGCAAGATTATAGGGTTTGATATCTTGTTTTTGATGTTTTTCCAAGGCTAGGTGGATGTTTGATTAGTGATGGTGATGTAAAGGATGTCCAAGATTGTTGATAAGGTATGATGCAAGTCTGATTTTGTTGTTTTTGTCCAAAAGATGATAGCTGTAAACCCTAGGTATATCAAATTTGAAGTGTAAGATGGTGATGTTTGATGGATGGTATGAAATAAATGGTGTGCAAGCTCAAGTCTATGGTAACAGACATTTCTGACAATTATGGAAGGTGCTATGCCAATGTTTGAAACCAAATTTTGACAAATTCTGAGACAAGCTAGAAACTAAGACAATAGTAGCTGTTGTCTAGGATGAATGTGACATAAATTATGACAATAACAAACTTATTTTAGGACGACCGCAACAGTTTCTGACAATAGCGAGCTCTATTCAAAATCAATGACTAGTGTAAGAAAAAATGATAGTAGCAAGTGGATGCACGATAGTGGTCAAGTTTTAGGATGACTACAGTAAAATATTGAGACAAAAGTAGTAAAATACATAGTAGCGGCCCAATTTTGAAAGTTTTCAATTTTGGTAACCATTTTCGACAAGTTTGCAAGTTTGAATGTTTTTGATTTGATGTTTTAGGGGATATGTTTGAGAGAAAGTGATACATATAAAAAAAAAACATATGCAAATAACTGACTCAATGGGAAAGGGGGATATTTCGTGAACCTTCTTCCATAAGATCTATTGGTATAGCTTAAACAAGATCAGTTAATTACATCCTAAGGAATATAGGTACGTTTCTTTGCGTAGGCTTACCTCACCCCTAAACGAGTGATGCAATTTATATCTATAGAGAGGTCAAATAGGACATAACAAGGTCATGTACCACCTTGCTACTCCTAGCATTATAAAAGTGAATGAACTCTTAAGCCTTATGCCTCAACTATAGACTAGATGTGGTAAGTAACTTCTGGGAATGGTGCTATTCCCATGCACTACTTTGAAGAATCATTTCAAAAAACTTGGATTGGCTTCTAAAACAAATGTATGTAATGACAATGGTGAACACCAGGGGTATACATCACACGTGAGACACTTAAGTATCTAGCCTAGCTTGTGCAACTTATTACATTTGCACAAGGTTTTTGACATGCAAGGTATGGCACACTAGATTCGTGATACTTTCTTTCAATTTCACACACTTTAATATAGCTTGCCCGTAAACATGATTTTAGGGTTGCCTTGAGTTCTCCATTGTGGGATGTGTCTCAAGGTAGGCCCATATCTAATAAAAAAGAAAGGCTTAATGTTTTGATATTTCTCTTACACCTAGGATCATTGAATGACGTAAGGGGAGAGGATATGTATCAAAATTCCTTTGGTGACCAAAAAGTGCAAAGTCCAAGATATTTCTTATGCCCAAGATCATAGAATGATGTGAGGGGAGAGGATATGTATCTAGCTTTCCAATCATGTAAAAAATGATGGATAATTCATCACAATTAGATTTTAACCCCAAAAAAAAGTTTTATTTAACTAGGAAATTCATGTTTTAACCACCAAACTCAAATATTAAAGACATCAAACACACACAAAATGCTTGAAAATAAAAAGATCCTTGAAGAAGGTGCTGCAAGAAAAAATTTAGTAGTTTGAGCTTGGATGTCTTCGAGCATTCATTACCCTACAAGCCAATAGATTAATGTTTAATGAAATATTGCCTTCACCTACAAGAGCTACACCAACCAAAGTCAGATAAAATCAAATCACAATAGACAAAAATTGAGTTAGGGTTAGGGTTAGGTAAATTGAAATCCAAAAAATATTGACAAATTGAACTAAAAGAAAAAATAAATACAATAGCAAACCTGTTACCTACAATAGCGACTTTGTTCTTGAGATGACTGTGATTATGTCTGACGATAGCAGCTAGAAAATGGAACAATAATGAATCTATTTTGGATGATAGTGGCTCTATTCTACTATTTGAAAGAAACACAGTCAATAGACCTTGCACATAGAAAGACAATAGTAGCTTTGTTGAACAACAACGACCAGAAAATAGGATGATCACGACAGAGAAATGGGATGATAACGACATTATTCCAAACAATAACGAACCCTGTTTCTACACAAAATGAAAACCTTTGTTAAACTATCAAAAAAATAGAATGAAAATGGTTGGATTGATGCAATAACATCCAGAAAAAGAGATGACCATGCTCAAATTTTAGAACGATAGCGATGAAGTTGAAAAAAGTGGCCCCTATAAAACACGACAGTGGCCTAGAACTTGCAACTAATCACAAAACTTGATGAATATGTTAGATTAAAGGACCTAGATCCCACCGGGCCTGCCAATTAATGTAAGTGGGAAATATGGATCAAGATTATATCAATGAGTTCAATCAAAATTAAATCAAAACAAGGATTAGGACCCACCTACTCATGAAATGCAATTTCTATATCTATGAATTCAAACAACAAGGTTAGCTCAATCAAATTCAAACACAAATGAATTCAAAACTACACAATCTTACCATCCCATGGTGGAGCGTGTTTGTGTTGATTTGATATGTTGGATTGACTTTCAACACAAAGCCTTCATGATTGAAAAAGCATGATATGATGACCTAGAATGTAATAGTGTATGCTCAATTTTCTCAAGAATCAATTGGACATGATCTCTTCACAAATTCTCTAGATGAATTATGAGAGGGTGAGGGATCTTTTATAGATTTGGAGAAATTGGATCAAGGGATAGGATTGAGTTTGAAACCCCACAAAGAAGGGTTGAGATTGATCCTCAACACCCACCAAGGAGAGTGAATTAAGGGAGATAGATGAAGGAGATCAGTTAGAACTCAAGCTTGCTCCACCATTTTAGGAAAATGGTTAAGATATTTAAGATCAAGGGATGACAATTGATTTCAATATCAAGGGCTAGGAAAGGTTGAGACAATTTGGTTGAGATATTTTGAAATGGAATATTCTTCAAGAATATGCTTTGTGGAGGCAAAATAGGATAATTAAATAATTAGAAATTATTTAATCGTGTGACAAGAAGATTAAAAGGTAGGATAATTAAATAATCAAGATTATTTAATCATGATGGGATTAGAAGAAATAGATAATACTAATTAAACAATTAGGAATTATTCAAGTAGGGTGATAAAGGGGAATTAGTGATGAAAAAGATGAATTAATTAAACAACTCAAGATTATTTAATTAATAGAGAGAAATAGGGTTAATTAGTGAAAATGATGTTAATAGGGGATTAATGATGCAAATGAAGTGAAATGCAAGGATGATGATTAAAATGATATCGATGATGGAAAAATGTGATTCAGGATGTGTGATATGTGTTAAGGCATTTTGACATATCTACATGTATATGTGTACATTAGTGGGTATAGATATATGTATTATATACATGGGTATAAGTTTCAAATAATGCTAGCTCTTGATATCTAAAATGAGACAATATCCTATAATTCAAGAAAATCCTTGAGATTGTGCCTATCCTATTAAATGAAAATTATTCAATTAATTCATGATTGAAATATTCCCCATCAAGTGGAATTATTTTTTCCTTTCATATTTTTTTGTTAAAACAATATATCATTCTGAATATAATGAGGTCTTCTTATGACAAGTTTGAGAAAGGGGTGTGTGAATAATGACACACATATTTGTATAAGAATGTGACTTTATATCATAATATTTGGTTAAATTAATGCAAAATTCTACTTGCATTTTCATTTCACTATGTCTAATAGGTTTCCTTCTAGTCAAATTTGTCATACTTAGCTAGAGGGTATCTAGGGTTGTATGGTAGATTGTAAGCGACAAAATCAATACACTACACTAGATCTTGGATGCCATGATATAGTTTGTAGACTTCTTTATCTTCTATTGTCGTGAAGGGTAGGGCCACTTACAATTTGGAAGGTGTGCAAGGGACCACCAATTTGTAGTTGGAGTAAAAACACTCTAATTATGCTCTCCCTCTTGTAACTAAAGATTTTCAAAGACTTGATCATGAAGAAACTCTGTGTATTATCATGTATACTTGAAAGGATGTAAATTTTATGTGTTTAAGTATGTATACTTGATTGACAAAAATACTTATGTATATGACAAATGATTTGTACATTAATCTAAATATGAGAGGAGTTCATTAAAAGGGAAATGTTTCTTAGTGAGTTTATAATGATGCATACTTGTTAATGTGTATAATTTTTATTAAATTATTAGTTTTGAACATGTATTAATTCATATCACCTTACAAAAAATTTGTATGAATTTGATTGATTATTATATAATGAATAATAGTTTGTTATATTAATGTGGTAGATTTGTAATTTCCCAAAATGGATAGGAATAAATGAAAAATATAATAATAACCCTATGGCCTAGCACACAACCCACATGCAATGAATAAAAATTATCCCAAATAATCTAAACTTGATGGAAGAGCTCATTCAACCCATTTTTCCTTTGTCTTATATTCTATGTTTATTGATCATTTGCTAAGCATTTATATTTTGTCCCTTTTGAAAACTTACATTTTGATTATTGACTGACAAGATCATCCCTTTTAAATTACATGACCCCTTTTCCAAAATCATGATTATTGAAGAAAATCTATAAGCACCTTGGGTATTTTGTACTACTAAAATTAGTGATCCCTATATGTTATTTTTTTCCTATAAATAAATTTCTTGTATGTGTCATTCTTGCACTAATTTTAGCTTGGAAGCATTGTTTGGATGTGTTCAACATAGATAACTCCTAGTTATCCTTACTAATTAGGGATTTAATATTATTAATAGATTTCAAAAAACTTTGTATGGATCTTTTAATTGTTTCTCTTTGAAATTTTTACTCTTACCTCTTCATACACGCATACACCAATATGTCCAATCACTCATTGAAAATAATTATATCAAAAGTCAAACTTGTTTCACAAATTTCCCTATATCTCAAGTCTTTGTAGCATCTAGGCTTCACAAAATATAATTGCCAAAATTTAAAGTTTTGGGAAAGGTGTATTATTTACCTTGCATAATGTTTAATGTAAAATTAATATTTAATTATGGTGTACCTAGGGAATCTAGGAATGCATGCATCACATGGGTTAGAAATTATTGGGACCACTTTGTATGTTATATTTAACATTAAGATAAATATTTAATGTGGATCACCCCTTGATAAATATTTAATATTAAAATAAATAGAATCAATTGGGAAAATTTAATACCAAAAGGAATAACTTAGTACCAAAAAGTAAATGAGGGGGACATGGTTTTTTAATTAGCTCATAGTTTAGAGGCACATGGTTTCTTTTTGTAATGTCACATGGTGGTTTTGTGTAAGCTTATTTCTACAAAAACCAAGCACATGATTAGTTGTTGAGGTTAGTTGTCATGAACTTTGGATTATTGGCTAAAATTGATTGATCATCTATTGTAATTTGTGCATGTGTGAGGAGAGAAAGTATGGTTTGAGATTTTGGTTACATGATTCTTATTTTCTTGTTCACATGGAGTGAAATTAGAGAGCTCAATATTTCAAAATCCTTGTATGGAGAGTCTACCAGTGCATTATAATGTTCTCATGAGAATGCATTGAGTGTGTGAGTGATTTTAGAGGCTAGGTTTTTCACTCATGATGGTTTTTTCTATGGTATATCTTGTCTCATCTTGATGGTATATTTTTTGATTCTTTTGCATTGTGAATTCTATTTTTTTCACATATTTTCTCTCTTGGGGTTATGTGGATTTTTATCTTTATACAATTTTTTATTTGGTATTAGAGCATAGTTATTAGGTTGAAAGAGGAAACATCTTACCACTTGTCAAGTTGAAGGAGGAAACATCTTCTTAGTTGTAACCCTTGGTATGAGTATATTCTTGTGCATAGTTGAATCCATGGTCTTGCAATAAAAGAATAAAGGTATTTTCAAGGTTGCAGGTGTGTTTGTAGATGTAGTTTGTTACAAATTTTCTGTTTGATGGAGATTTTATTCAAGTGCTTTTTTTTATTGTTTCTATGAGGGTTTCGAGGATGGTATTTTGTTTAAGACCTATTAGACAAAAATAAAACTCACCATTGAGTCCAAAAGGCCTAAAAACCTTGGATCCATATAAAACATGAATATTTTTTAGGTTTTTTTTTTTTCATTTTCATGCCCTAGAAGGTATATTTGATTGATTTTTTTTGTACAATGCATATAGAATCTATATGGTCATTCAATAAAATTTGTAAAAGAGGGAAAATGACAATTTAAATAAAATGTATTAGCCAAATGATTTTCCCTACCTTTTACATTAGGGTGAATTACAAGATATAAGGTTGTTTAAAACTACATTGCTTATCTTTTTCTAACAATATTTTTTAAACAAAAAGATAAGAGTAATTAACTAGAATGCTTAAGGAAATAAACTGGTGAAAATTACTAAAAATAGAAAAATAAAAACCACCAGTTAATTAGAAAAATGGAAAATGCAAAGGATAAAGAACTTGGAGCCTGAAGGAGGAAGTCATTGACTAGGATGCTAGTGCATCATGTGGACATTTACATGTTATATTGTCATCTATACAAACAACAAACAAAAAGTGCCTGAAAAATGTGAAAAATCTAACTTAGCTATTCAACTAACCTACAAGACTAGAAATAGAAAGAACTTCAACAAGTACTATACAATAATAAATAAACTAAGACTTTAATGATTCAAATTGATAATACAAATTTATTTTAAAACAAGAAAGCACTGGCAAATATTTGTTTGATTGAGTGTTATGAAAATACCTAGAATCACAAAGAAAAAAAATTGTTTGGGGTTGTTTAGAGGCTTTCTTCAATAAAACCCCCATTTTTCTATCTCTACCTCCATGGATAGCCAAGATAGATAGAAATAATATGTTCTTACTATATGTGTATCTAAAAATAAGAATAATAACACATTAAAATAATGGTGAAAGGGATGTGATAATCCCAAGGTTCTTAGGGGCACAATAAATGCTTGCAATAATAATAAAAGGAACAATATTACTTGAGAGGATTGATAAATATAAAGAGAGTGAGAGAGATAGAGATAATGTTGTGGTAGTGTTGTAAAAATCTTGAGAGTGTTGTATGGGATCTTGAGAGAGAGAGAGAGCTTGTCCAAATGAAAAGAGGGTTTCTAAAAATGAGAAGAGGAGGCAAGAGGAAGAGGTTAATGAGATGTTTAGAATTTTCCCAAGCTATTTTCAATAACTTGGGACGGTAACAAGTGGATTATCAAAGATTACCTTCAAATGATAAATTATCATACAAGAAAAAACCAACCTATGCTATTTTAACATAAATTTTTATAGAATATTTGCACCATCTGTAAAAAATAATAGATACACAAAATAAATTTCATTGTTGTGAATAAAACCCGGTTTTTGTTTTGTTTTATGAGAAGAAGATAAGAATTTAATGTAAAAATGTCTTTAGTAAAACATTATTTAAATTTTTACCCCTTATTTGCTATTGTGTATTTCTATCTCTAATTTTGGTGAAATGAAAGCCAATTATGAATTTCTCAAGCCTTTTGGATGCTATGGTAAGGCTTAAAATACCTCCAAGATT
Organism: Sequoia sempervirens; assembly: GCA_007258455.2. Taxonomy (NCBI): domain Eukaryota; kingdom Viridiplantae; phylum Streptophyta; class Pinopsida; order Cupressales; family Cupressaceae; genus Sequoia; species Sequoia sempervirens. The sequence continues at coordinate 1,196,068,445 of VDFB02271358.1, read as the reverse complement.
ACCAATAAGATGAATTCACCCATATCTCACTATAGAATTGTAAATTGTCACCCTTGATAATTTCACACTAGGTATAGCCCCCCATATGTCTAGACCTAATTGTGCTTATAATTTCTCATTTTATTATTATTATTCGGAAATTGAGATTAAATTGGAGATTGTTATCTAATATACATTTATCGACACTTATGACCCCAAAATAGGTCCAAACTAGGGTGCTAGCACCCCTTCCCAACTTATTTTGGCCCCAATTTAAATATGTCAATGTTGACATTTTAACATTTAGAAATCCAAAATCATTTTTTGGTTGTCAGTAATTAATTAGCTAGAAATTAAAGAAATGCATATAAATACAAATATTTTTCACCATTTCAAATCCTAGAATTTTGAAGTGACAATTGAGGCAGTCGAGAGCTTAATTATTGCAACATTATTTTAGTCAAGCGTCATGTTAGCAATGCATCAAGTTTTTATGTGAGTTTGTTTATGTTTCATGTCCATTTGTTTTGTGATTACTTACACTTGCAGGACTTCAAATAAATTATCTAATTCTCCTTGAAAGTGATAAGTACAATGACTTCACTCCATCAAGGAATGTAGATTTGAGTGGTAAGTTGTAGTAGTTGTCAATTTGTCACTTATTTATCCATTTTCCTTTGCTTGACCAAGGGTAAGCACTATTTTCCATCATCATAGTCATTGTAGAGGTAGGAATACCAAAATGGGGTTTGAATTAGGTAATGCCCTATACGTCACAACCCTTTCCCCTCTTTCTTGTGTGCAAGTTACAAATTTGAATCAAAATTAGGCAAGGATTGAAAATATAATTTCTCATTCAAGAATTCAAGTCCTACAACTCAACAAATTAGGGAAAGTGGAATTTATTAGCGACAAATTTTTTTTGACATTGAGTCTGAAGAAGAAGAGCCTACATATAAGGACTAACTGATATATGAATTCTGATTCTGAGTGTGCACTTCCAAGTCTAGGGTTCCAATGCCTTTGTCCAACTAGATCAAGGTCAAAATTTCATGCCAAGTTCCTCTTTGTATCTCATTATTAGATTTGTAACTGTTATGTTAGCTTTTTTATTTTTCATATGTGTGATAAATTATATTTTCAAATCTAAGGCTTAATGTCAAATAGGCTTGTTAAAACACACACAAAATTTGTCTTCTTTACAACTCAAAAAGATACAAACCCTAGGAGAATGACTCTTCCTTGTGGAAGAAATATAATCATCTATCCTAGTTCATCTTTGTCCAAATTTGGATTCAAATGAAAAGAAGTTAATCCTAGTTGGATCTAGGATCAATTTTTCTACTTTACATTTTGGTGAACTCGACATATCCTACACTTGCAATTTTTTTTTTTTCATAGAAAAGTTCTAAAAATTGATTCAAAACCTAGGTTATTTTAAGATCTTGTTATTGATTTGAATTTTTTTCATTTCCAAAACTATTCATTTACATTCTTGTAGATCAAAACCATAAGATTGTGTTGAAATTTTCCATTAAAGAAGATAAATTTCTAAGCATCAATGGCCATGAGACAAGGAGGGGCAACAAGGAAGATGACAGGTGGTAGGGAGAATGAAATCAATGCAATCACCTTGGCTAAAGGAGGACAATAGTCAAATGGAAAATAAAGCATAGTAATATGTATATAGTGGTCAAGTAATGGAGGGCAAACCCATGAGACAAAGGTAGTCATTATGGCATTAAGGGTAAAGGACTATGCAAAAAAGGTCCTAATGATCGAGATATCTATAGAAATGGATAAATATATTCTAAAGGAAGCAATTTAGAATAGTTATCACTTATTTCATAATGACTAACTGAAAAGGTGATTAAAGTTTGAATTTAAAATTAGAAATTTTCAAATTTGGGTTCAATTCTACAAGCACAAAAATGATCTCAATCAATTTTGCACTCACAAACTTGAACTAGAGCAACAATTAGTAAATTTAGGGATCAAAAATGATTTCTAAGGATGAGTGATGATGGGATTAAGATTAGCTAATGTTATTGCTAACTTTCATTTGCACACTAGTTGATGCACAAAGAACAACTTAGTCACCTTGGGCCAAAAAATATAAGAATATAGGGCATAGGTATGTTATTTTCACCATTACATTTTGAACCCACTTTGACTTGCATGTGAGTTAATATGATAATAAATATAAATATAAAATCAATCAATTGACATTGATATTAGATATTTTCACATTCAAAGTATGAAAATCAGAGATGTCAAAACATGTGTACTCTCATTGCCATGAGTGTTCAATCAAGACCTTGTAAGACTTGATGAAATTTTTCCAAATGAGTAGCATACATCAAAATTTTCTAAATGAGCATAATCACAACTTGCAAAAATGTTTGTATAAAAATAAAATGAGTACTTGATGAGATATTTTTCCTAACAAAAAATAGTAAAGTTCAAACTAAGTAGACAAGAGCTCAAGCCAAATTGACAAATGTAAAAGAAAACTAAAGATGTGAAACAAGATTTGAATCAATAAATATAATGATAAGGGCTAACTAGATATGGTAGTGAAGCTCTTTTTAATACCACAAGATAATCATGCCTATCATACATGCATAATTGAGATCATAACCATGAAGAAGCATAATTGATAATATATGCCCCATCCATATGGCTGTGTACACTAGGAACAAGGAATTAGAGGTGAGGGAAAATGATAGCATCATGTTGTTGGAAATATTTGTTTTCATTGATGTCAACTCAAGATGTGTTTTCTTTTATGTCAAGTGTGTGTGTTGTGGTTTGTATAATACTTCAGAGTTAGTTAATGTGTAAAGATCTCTATTGATACAGTTAGCAATGTAATATTTGAAGATTGGTGATTAGTTTGATGTCTAAGTGTGATGTGGAGGTTAATACACTTGTTCCAATATGTTTTCAGCATGCCTAAATTGATATCTTATCAGTTTGGTATACCACACATAAAGAAAAGTTGCAAAATTTTTTGCTAAGGAATTTATAGTGTATACTCTATGATAAATTCATGGTAATGTGATCCACATCCCTCCATAGAGAAAGATTTTTTCTTGAGGTTTAGAAGATAAGATGGTTGAGATGTGAAGGTGTTATATTCAAGAATTCAATTCATTACACCTTACACTATGAACGTTATAAGTGATAGTGTTTTGGTCTGTGCTTTGACAAAGAAAAGTATTGGTAAAGACATGTTGGGATGCTTCACATTTCTCCAGAAGTGAAGTGATGACCTTGCAATTTTGAATACATGATCAGTAATGTTAAATGCACACCAATTTGTAGTATCTAGTATTTTGGTGGTCTGCAAGATCAGTTTTCAAATGATAGTTTGCTACAGTTTGTCTGGAATGCTCTATTCCTGTATATTCAATGGGTTTCTTCAATTGCGCCAACATATAATGATCAGACACTTCAATAAAAAGGTTGAAGAGATATTGTGCATGAACTATAATGCTTGCATCTTGGTCGACATGATATTTTTGGTTTCTCCCAACAACGCAAAGTTGAACAATTGGTAGGTTTGGTGGTATTGTCATTGTTTGGGCCAACAAGATTGTTTTCTTCATTTGTGGTTGGTCTTGATTAATTAATATTGCTTTGGAGGATGTTTTGAGATGGTTTGTCTTTTTATACCATGTGTTGATCCACAACTCTTTTTAGCTTTATAATGTATACATTTGGGCCAACCTATGTAGTTCCATGTTTTTCATCTAAATGTCATCTTGGAGTCGACCTAATTGGGGTTTTAAGTTGTTGTAAAGTATACTTATAGAAGATAAAAATTATTTGTGAAGAGATTAAGGAATAGAAAATAGAGATTGAGAAGTATGTTGAAGATAAAGTGTGTGAAGTTAGTGTGAAGGATTAATTGTGTGAAAAAGGGACTGCAACATCAACATATGTTGGATGCTTATTTATAAAAGTTCATATTCATATTTCTCATTATAATTTTCATGTATCCTTCTTTGAGATAGTGTTATTGTCAAATAAAGATGCACCCTTGCTAAGCTATTAACTGTAGCGACCTATTGACACATGGGAACACTTCGAGGTTGTGGGTGACCTGAGGATGAAGTGAACCTCCAGATTATGGGCTGGTTCCCCTTTTTGTTATCTTGAGAAAACTAAAGAATGATAAGGAAAAGAGTAAGAAGGATATACCTGAATTTAAAACCAATCACTAACAGGTGATACACCAAAGATAAAAATATGACAATACTATAGAAAGCTCACAGAAAATATCAATAGAGCTAAAAAATCTCATAATACAAAGATTTTTGTTTATAAAAACCAATCTATGTAAGGTTATGACTATTCTAATGCTTAACACAAGGAAAACAAAGATGTTTTCACAGATATAAACACAATAGAAAGAGATCACTAACATAAACCTGCTTTATGACATAAAGTTCTTTGCATCCAGTACTGAAGGAATATGATAAAATAAAGGATCACACAGAATTTTATCATGCAACTCACAACCAGTCACTAAAACAACAAAGAAAATCTGTGAAGGAAATGACTTTCTATTGAGAAAAAGTCTCTGTGTTACAGGTCTGTAGAATTTATGAAAATGAGTTACAAAGGCTGAATAATGCTCTTTCAACAATCTCCTAACCAAGAACTACTTTACAAAAAGGAAAAAATTCCATATATACCAAAATAATGTCGGCCCCTTAGGGCTTACAAAATATCAGCCTTCGGAAAGATCTGCCCCTTAGATCTTTTTATGAAATTAATTCTGCATCCGATTGCATCCTCGTGTCCATCTTGGTGATAGATCACCCTCAAGGGAAGCCTTAAGATCTTTTGCAGCATTAACTTTTGGTCCTCATGTCCCTCTTCGAATCTTCTTGCTGAGCTTCCTTGAATGCTCCTGAGCTCAGAGCAAATCCACGTTGATTTCATTCTGTTGATCTTCCTCTCACCGGTCAAACTGCCACGGCTCACCTGTAGCTTCCTTCAGATTGGTCGAGCTAATGCCACACAGATTCCTGATGGTCAAAGGTTGCTTCATCAGAATCACATGTCGGTGAGACACTAATCATATTTCCCCGATGCGATTATGCCCTTCGGCAGTTATCGGCATAGCTCTCAACCGTCGGCAAGAGCTCATAGCAAGTTACAAAAGTCATGCCGATGTCAAAAATTGTCGCCCAGACTATCGTTGTCAGCTAGACATCATAGCGAGGGAACCTTCATTAGGTGAGCTCATTTCACTGTTGGGGAGACTACACCTGGTCGGCCAGACGTCATGGTGAGCTCAAATTCTTTCACCGATGCCACTTTACTTTGGCAAAAAATCCACCCTGTCGGTGAGACTTTTCCCCTTCGGCCAGACCTCTTGCCAAAGGAAATATTTTTCCTCCCCGCCGACGGCCTTTTGAACAATTTGTCGCCGAGACCCTCGTCTGTCGGCATGACCTTATGGCGAACAAAGGTCCCTTCCTCGATAACAATCTCTTTTCAGTAAGACCTCCCGCGGGTTGGCAAGACATTATGCCGATGGTAAACTCTCTCGATGAGCTCACTTTCCTTCGCCGAGAGGTCACCTCATTTCGGGGAGACATCCCTGTGTTGGCGAGATGTCACAACGAGCTCCCTCATTCTCCCCGAGCTCCTTCATTTGTCGGGGAGACATCGCTATGTCGACAAGACTCTATGCCGAAGGCAAACCTTCGGTGAGACCATTAGTAGTCGGCTAGACATCATGTTGAAAATGCTTCCTTTCTTTCGCCGAGACTTCTTTGTGTCAGTATGACATCTCCCTGAGACCACCGTCCTATGCCGAAGGAATTATGTTTCGATGAGACATCATTCGGTCGCCGAGACATCTCAGCGAGCTCCACCTTTTTTCCTCGATGACATTTTTTTCGCCGAGACCTTCATTAGTTGCCGAGACATCTCCCCGAGCTCCTATTTCTTCGGCGAGATCCCCAATCTTTGGCGAAACATTATGCTGATACCAATCCCTCTCGGTGAGACCTTTCGCTATCAGTGAAACCTCATGGTGAATGTAAAAATTTATCTCCAATGATGGCCTGGTGAACAACTGTCGGCGTGACTGCCACCGGTCGGGAAGACTTCACAGCGGACGACAAGAGTCTTACACCGAGCGCCAAACATTACACTGAGCCCTTTTGTTTCGGTGAGACCACCCTCGGTTGGGGAGACATCATAGCGAAGGAACAAGCTTTCACCGAGACCTCTTGCAGTCGGAGAGACACATGAAGACTCATGGCGACCTGAATGTCCTGGTGATGGGTGTATTAAACCAAGTAGAATGCACTGCCAGTCGGAAAGACAACAGGGGGGTCTTGCCGACTTTCTTCTCTGATGAATTTCATGCCAAATCTGACTGAGGTGAGGCTTTCCAATAGCTCCTTGAGGAATGTATTAGGGGTATGATTTAATCATGTACAAAAATTTCCCCATTTGACCTTCATGAACACCTGAAACACAGATTGCCCTGCCTGATTGAGCCCGTAGGTGAAAATCGGGCAACAAGTGTGACTCATCAGGTCCTTGTATCTTGCACTAAGGTTTTTCGCCTATTTCTGTAAGTACATAGGAAGTGAGCCTTAAATAACATTGTAATATTTGTAAGAAGTGAGCTTCATATATTGTGAGTTAAATCTCATTGTGGTTTTTCGCTCATTGGGTTTTCCATGTAAAATTTTTGGTGTCATTGTGTTGTGCATGTTTTCCTTTTCTTCTTTTCTTTTAGTTTATGTGATATGATATTGAATCTGCAAATGGGAATGGTTAAGTTTTAATAAATGCTAATTCACCTTCCCTCTCAACACTACATTGTGTTCAACAATTGGTATCAAATTCAAGTTCCTTCGAGAAGGTTAGCAGCTAAGGTTGATCCACTCTTGAACACATGGGGTCAATAGAAAAGATCAATGATATGTTTATTCTAGAATCGGATTTGGAATCAATGGAACTTGAAGGTTAGGATATCAATCAAGATGGTTGTGAAGTAGATTTTGAAGGAGAACTCTAGTCTACTCTTGAAGATCAGGATGAAGCAAGATTGCAAAATATCAAATATGAGTGCATGCTTGAAAAATCAAAGGAGACAATTGAAAAATTAAGGGCAAACGCTAAAGAATCAAAAGAAGAAATTGACAAAATGAAAGATCAAATAGAAGGAGGAAATGAATGTGAGATTAAAATCAAAGAAGCGGAAGTTGTGATATCTGATTTGAATGTTTAGATCAAACAAGGAAAGAGGATTGAAGATTGTTTGAATACTAAGCTCAATGATAAAATAGTTAAATGCTCAAAACTTGAAGAAGAGATTGTATCTTTGAGAAAATAACTTGAAAAATCAAAAGAGAAAATTGACAAGGGTCTAAATCTAGGAGGAGGTTCTAAAAATCTTAACGAGATGATTAACTCTCAAAATCCATCTAAAGAGAAATCCGGACTTGGTTTTTAAAAAGGGAAAAGTCTTATGAACAATGCATCTGCAAACCTATATGATAACTTCAAAGCAAAAGGAATGCTTGAAACAAGGGAGGAGAGATATTGCACTGAAAAAACTAAGGAGGCATCCTCCAGAGATGTAAAGAAAAATAAAGATAGCAAGAAAGAAGGAGGATTCATTCTTGTCCAAAACAAGAAAATAAAATTTAGAAAGTATGCCCCTAAACAAACTGCTCTGATCAAGTTAAATGGTAACTTCTATGCTTGTAATAAGTTTGGTCACAAGGAATTTGAGCACCTAGAAGCAAGATGAGTTAGAATTCATTTAGGCCTCCAAGATACAATGCTATGAACTTTGAATCATTTCATGGTTAGTGTTATGCTTGCAATAAGTTTGGTCATAAGGCTAATGAATATAGAAGTAAAATGATAAGGAATAGTAATGCTATGACTTCTCAATCCTTCTATGGTTACTGCTACACATGCAACAAGATTTGTCATAGGTCTACTGATTGTAGATCCAATGTGAGAGGAAGTAATTATGCTCCATAAACTAGTATCACCTGCTAAAATTGAAATAAACTAGGACACATTGCAAGGTTTTGTAAGGGAAGGAATGCAAGTTCTTTTTCTCCTCAAAAGAAATCTAACATTATTCAAAAAAGGAAGGAAATGAACAAAGTATGGAAGAAGAAGGAAGAAAGTGAAACAAAGAATTAATCTGTACCTTAGTCTAGTGCAAATGGATCCTCCAATAATTGAAAACAAATTATTGGCTTAGGGGGAGTTTTAATTGAAAGTTTTTCAAATCCCTATAAAGTATTAGATGTCAAAGACTTCAACATAATGGTTATTAGTGGCATGGATATTTTTTCTCAAGGTTTCAAAGCGAATAAACTCTCCACAGAAGTGTGTTGAAAGATTATGGATCTTTGTGATATCTCAAACAATGAAAAGTTGCTAGTGTCAAGTACTAAGAATTGCATTTAATGCAGAGTGACTAGGGTTGGTGTGAAGCATATTTAGTTCCTATTTGATTAAAATTGGTTTCATTCGAAAGATATCAAGTGTATGCAAGAGATAAGGAGGTGAAGAAGATTTTCAACAATCTACGTGTAAACCCTAACGACAGTAAATAACAAGTATTTATCTAGTTTTCTTGTAAAACCCTAGTATTTAGAAAGTGCTATCATGGCTACACCAGTTGTTATTGATGTTTTTTGAGAAGCCAAGGCCCAAATACAAGAAGTTTCCATTCAAAGAAATGGAAGTGGACAAAGATGGCACATTTTCAAAAGTTCTAGCAGATTTTGTGTACTATGAAGATATAAGGATTTACATCCATACCCATTTGATTGAGATTAACTATACCTCCCCCTTTGAAGTGGTTCGATATGAGTTACTAAATGAGAATGGAGTATACATGTCGAAGTATGCAAATATAGTTGTGAAAGAGTTGGACATCTAGAAAGAATTTCTATACTTCTACAAAAACAAGGAAAGGCTAAGGATTGTCTTGAGCCATATTCATGAGGATTTCATTTGGCTAGAAAAACCCTACACGATCATAAAGGATGCAATTAGGGCAGTTACTTGTCTTTTTTCCTCCAGACCAGTCCTAGTGCTAAAATATATAAATAATGAAATGGTTATGGAGCTCATCGGTGCTAAATTTGATAAGAGAACCCTAACAGTAAAGGATATCATTGATCCTAGTGTTCAATATGCATCAATAAGGATTTCATATAAGATTTTCTTTACAAACAAAGAAGGATTTTCCATCATCACTACAATTCACACTACACATCAAATGGTAAAAGAAGGTACCAACTTTGATCTAAGTGAACTATTAAGAGAGAAAGTAATGGAGAATCTGAGGAGGAAAAATAAACCAATTATAACTTCAGGTTTGGTTCTTTGATTATATGCCTTACTTTCTTATTTTTGAATGAGTTACCTGGTTTTAAGGGTAAAATATGGGATAAATTCACTATGATAGCAACACAAATTAAACAATATATGAATAGTTTTTTGAATGAGCAAGTATACACTACTTTCTATTGGGGATTTTTCAAGAATTTTCAAAATGAGATGCAAAGAAAATATAGGATAATATCTAGTTTGGTCTAGAAGTATGAGAATGAGGTAACTTTTATGGTTAACAAGGATCACTGTCTCATGGAAGTAGTGGAGCCCAAAACCTCATGGATACTTGAGCTACCTTAGGAGATTGAGAATGAATTTGTATAGAATTATATATTAGATATTTTTTTGTCAAAACATAAGGATCCAAAAGTAAAAAGAATTGGTACATATAGAGAAATTATGGATGAAATCTACCAGAAATAGAGAGAAAAATAAAATGAAAAGAAAGTCAAAGAGTGCTTAAGGAGATGGGTTATCCACGGTATTCAAAGATAAAAGATAAGTATGAGCTTCACAAAATATTAGGTACTTCAAAGACTACATCTGATATCCTTATGGAGGTCTCTATTGCCAAATCTATTACTTTGGAAGCCAATAAAGGTCTAAGGAGATCTGATAGATCATCTCCTACTTCTGCATATGCTCTTTAGCCCTCCGAGTCTACATAAATAATTGGTAGTAAAAGAAAAGAAACATTTGTAATCTCTTTGGAGAAAAAGGCCACTAAAGTTAGGCATGCTAGGCCTAAACAAAAGGAAAAGAGAGAAAATACAAATGAGGAAGAATTAGATGATCTTGAAGAGACTGAAAAAGAAGATATCTCCTTGTAAAAGAAGAAAGGAAAAGAGATTGCTAAAGAGAAAGTTGAGAAATGTAATATGCCAATCGTACACTGAAGTAAATTTTCCTAAGTTTTCATTGTGCGAGTAAAATAAACTATGTAATAAACCATTGCAATAATTTTTGTCCTTTCTTTATTGAACATATATGAACAAAGATGCAATAAAAAATTACAATAAGGATTTCCATTTTAAATCAGTAATTCATAAAGTATAATATTCCAAGAATGTACACAACTACATACACAACTCCTTCGAGCTTCATAGAATAAGATATAGATGGTCCAGGAATCTACCTTTAAAAACCTTGGTCCTCTATCGCCTGTTGAGGAGGAAAAGAATCACTTAAGTGCTTTTGTGCCAACCATGGACTCATATGCAGTCCCCCACACATATATCAATGATAGATATCCCTTCCCTTGATGAAGGTATTGGTTGGGTAACCCCAAACGACATACCGCTTTGAGCTTAGTGTTGTGCCCTACATGACTAGGATTTATAACCTACGCTAAGTAACCCTCATGATTTTAAATGGACATAGTGAACTGATAGTGGAGCCCTGGGAAATCACACTACTATGGCCAAAGTGTTCTCACTCAGTATAATCAAGCAAAGGTCTACCATTCACTTACACTATGGTAAGCTTATTTTGACTTAAGACCATTATATATATGCTTAGGTAATCCCTCTCCATGGGTTAGCTAATCCCCAGGGTAACCTATCTCTTTAACACAAACCTAAGGTAACACAACTCATTAAGCAAAGTACTGGTTCCCTCCCTTCACTAGACAACAACCCGAGGAGTAACCTACTAGCCTTCTAGCATAATCAATATCTAGCTATGAGTATCCCTTAAGCTACCCATGTTTATTCATATCTAGTATAATAATAATACCTATGAAAAAAAATTCTCCTATCATGGAGTAACTACAAGCATTTCACAAATAGAGTAAATAGTTTCCACTTTTCTTTCAAAGCAAACATTCCTTTTCCCTAAATGCAAGTAACTGCAATAAACTAGTTTAAACAATCAAGAAACAACTCATTCAAAACTAATACAAACAAGGGAAGAATATCTTCATGCTTGTGATAAGCTTTCTAATTCACTGGCTGCAAGCACAACACTTCCATAACAACAACTAACTTGGTATCGATCCCTCCAACAATGTCACAGTAACTACTAACTCACAAGTTGACAAATACTTCACTCAAAATAATGATAAACTCTCTCTAATGCTCAAAACTCTCACTCATTGTATTAGGCCGATTAATGCAAATAGAAATGTAAATAGAATACAAAAAAATTCTCAAGGAATGTGTCCCAAACAAGTGAACTAGCTCCACTATTTATACAAAAAATTGGAGACCTCTAAACCTACATTTTAGGCATGAGTTTTGACAAAAAAAAGCATGCATAGCAACACATATATCACAGCTAAAAGGTGGTGTACATATAAGCACATACTTAGCTAAAACAAGCTACAGATTGACCTTGTCGATTGACAACAAATAGAGATTAATTCAAATCAACGCATGATTGAATTTGGATTGCATTTCATAATGGACATCTACAGGTATAAGGATTTAAAGGTGGCACCAAAGCATCAATATTCACTTACAGAGTTGGCACAGTTTCCATCATATCTGAAACAGTCAATAACAAATATGCAACACCAAGCTCGCATCGACTAAGTCTTGGTATGCGTCAATTCACATAATAAATCAGTTTGACAAAGTCATCAATTGGCTATGTATTACCTCGCACGTCTCTTATAGATGTTGGTTGATGCTCAATGACATGGCATTTAATTTTGCTAAGTCCATGGGCTCTCCACAAAAGGCGTTAACTTATTCATTCACCTTTCATCGACTTAATGGTTGCTCATTATTTTACAGATTGCATACTCTTTATATGCAGACAACAAGAGTAACATGCGACTAAAGAATATAGTCATAACTATATCATACTTCAACCTTGATTTGGTTTAATAAATCGGCCTCAAAGTTATTTATGATAATCGACTTCAAAGCCATATATAGTATTTTGAATATATATATATATAAAACATATATTTACATATACATACATATATATACATATATATTGGTACACACACACATATATATGTATATGTATATATATGTGTATATATATATATCCATATTTATCATATGTCTATAAAGCATGTATATATAATTGATATACAAACAAGTAAAATTAAGATAGCAATCATATTGTTATATTAATATATCAATTGTGTATACATATATATATATATATGCCTCTTTGTACATGTATACGTATGTATACATGTATCAATACATTTGTAATGACATGTCCATTTTCCACCATACACGCATATTGATACATATATACATATGGATATATGTATATACTTTATATATATACACATTCGATTCTCACATCAAATCATACATAATTATTATGGTATTGATAAGAGCTTACGAGCAATATATCTATACGTATACATATAAATGTCATTAGATCCATCAGATAGTTCCATGCACATAAGTAACTTGTGCATGAGTGTGCATAGAGACATCTATCTATGTACCTTCATGTATGCGTTCCTTCTTGTGTATAGTCTATCATCGACATGCATGTGTGTGTGTATACATATTCCTCATATTTTCCACATATCAGTACAGACATAGTAACAAGGAAAGAACTCACAACCTCAAATAGATAAAAATCACCCAATAATGCACTCAAAATTAAACAAGAATCTTACTAATGCAGACATATTAACTAAGGATGACTTACCAACTTCCCACTTAATAACCTGACTCAACTATTCTATTGTGGTGTGTGTAAGCTCAGATAGGTTACGTTACTGGTTAGCTAACCAAGACCTTCTCCTAAGTGATACTTTCCCTTCGCTTGGAGAAATTGAACATATACCTACAACCATTAACACATGCACATGGCATTCAGTTGTTCACAAAATATGCAGTATACATAATATATCTGCAAAGTTAGAATATCAATTCTATATGCATCCAATCACATAAATGCATTCCTTCATATGATATTAAATGAGAACATTCATTCATAAAGAAGTAATAACAAAGTGTAAGTACAATTTATTCATCCACTAAATTCACATCACATTCTCATTTTACCCTACATAGTAATAGTAAATAGTAATTACATAATTGAGGTCTAACATACTCATCCCTTGTGAATCATCATCCTTGATGATTTTATATAGCAACATAAAAAAAAAAGAACAATTAACACATTGTTTCAAGAATTCTCAAAAGCATCTAAAACATGAGAATTTTTTTTTCGAATCTTAGCATAATCCGCCCAAGTGGCCGAGTCTTCTACATACTGGTCCCACTGGACTTTGTACTACATAACCTCCCTATTATTCAAGAAAAGATTACACATTTGAAACACCTTGATGGGATCAAGTATTACCACTCCGGGGTCCTGTACCTATAAAGAAGTCCAATCAATAACATGATTATTGTTACTGAATTTTCACCTACAACTCAATTTGGTAGAGTTGAAACAATTGATTACATCTAGAGGTGAAAGGTATTCAAATATTTCTACTAAAATCTTATCCATTATAAAGAAGGATGCTAAAAGATAGAATTCATTTTTTTCATTCAATGCTTTGCAACATAAAGGAGACTACATAAAATTGCAAGATATTGCTTTCATTCATTTTGTAATGTTTCATTCATTTTGCAATAAGAAATATATACAAGACTGAAAAGTGTTGTTGTTCTATATATTGAAAAGAAGAGAATGCTCAAATGTCCCACATAAGTCATGGGAGTAGCTAAACTAAAGCAACATACGTCTATGATGCATTAAATCAGTTGAACAAGTATTAGATGTATGCAAGAGATCCTAAAAATCAAACATCACAGGAGCATTGAGCTTCACTATTTTTATCTAACAAGTTTTTTGATTGTGTCAGTATAGGTGAAATCTTGTTGTTGGATTCATCTATTTTTACATCATAGAATGTGGTGAAAAAATGGGCTCCCACAAGGGTTGAGCCCAACATGCTTCCCCTAAATCTTAAGAGGGGTTTGAAATGGGAGGGAGACATTCAACTTTTCAAATAAGAGCATATTCTATTGTAAGGTAACTGGGCATATTGTTCATTCATGACAACCAAGTCAAAGGTGCAATGAGGTTACCCCTTTCTCTTTGAAATGGGAATCACAAATGAGAATTGGATTATTTAGAATGCTTAAGTAATATGCAAAAAATTGAATGAAAGCACATCATTTGCATCATGGTTTTACATTGTCCATTGTTGTCATAACATCATTCTTGTTGTTTTCATCATATGAAATGCATACTTTAGAGAGTCAAATCAGTCATAGTCATCTTGACTGAGGGAAAATCAAGGAAGGGAGCTTGAAAGGCATGCCAAGGTGTAAAGGACAATAAGCAAGAAATAAGAGCAATGCCATTTGAGCAGTGACTTTATTTCCACAAGTGATGAGGTCACTTTCAGTCTATAGTTGCATACAAGACAAGCTCCATAATAAGACAAAACATAAAGATAGTGTCATAGAATTCATAGTATGAAAGAATCAACATCAAGTTTAGGACAACCTCCTATATTTTTTCCAAAACCAAGAGTAGAGGGTAGTCCCATGGGCAGTAAACTCTTTGGTAACATTTTCATCAAAACCCTTGCTTGCTTTAGCTTGTAGACCTCAGGGGATAGAAAGTAATGTAGAGGGAAGGTGATGTGATATTGATTTGAAGGTTTCTTCAAATTTTTGTCATGGGATTGATGAGTTTGGATGGTGATGTATAAAGACAATGATGACATTTAAAGCTTCTGACTTCACATGAAAGTAGTGACTATACAAGTGAGGGGTTGATAAATCTTGGCTTGGGGTTCGTGGTATAAGTGTGTAGATTGGGACTCATGTTAATGGAGGAGTTCATTTTACAAAACTAATGGATACTTACACAAAAGATATTCTTGCTACATTTGAATGAGGGCAGTCGACAACCTCATTGAATTCCTTCCATACTTTGCATCAAGTAAAGGATGCTTAAAGAAGTAAAGTGCAGATCTTTAAGGGGATAGTTTGAGCATTGCCACAGTCCACATAATCATGAGAATATAAATGATATCTTAGGTTTTGAGAACAAGAGGGCATGGGTTTTCAAAACCCTATCTCACATTTGAAACAAAAATGAAGCATGATCATTTTCACAAAATGAAGAAATATAATTAGAATCCTCAGGCAAGACAGTGCAATGGAGAAATCTTAGCCAGTTTAAGAGTGAAGAGTCACATACAATTACAATAATGAGGCCTATGACTGCTATATTGGATAAAAGAATGCTTCTAAAACAAGTACAGCTGTGACCCTAGAATACATAGTTTTTTTTTTTTTTTTTGTAGAAATAATAAAACCAAGAAGGTCTTTTATGCCTATAATGCACATGAGAGACAATTACATTCATTGTTTTGCACTCTTTGAGCTCGAAATGAACATTTTGTTAACATAAAATGAGAAGTTTATGCAAATTTTGAGTATTGGTGAGCTTACCCTAGCTTCTTTGTTGATCTTCCATGTATCAAATGCATTCAAATCTGTGCGAGTTTCTCCATTGGAAGCTCCAAATAGGTGCAGGTTTTCTCCCAGAAAGATCCATGAAAGATTGGATAAAGCTTTAGAAACTCCATCGAGCTCAAGCAAACCATCCATGGCAGTGCCAATAAAGTGTTTGCTAAAATGTGGAATGAAAAAATGAAGAGGCTACGAAGGATTTGTAGGTGAAAGGTTCGAGTCGATTCCATCAAGTCTTCTTTGGGCTCAAAGATAAAACCCTAGTGGCATGGTGGCAGTGTAACATAGTGCAAAGCAAAAAATGAAATGAAAATGATGCGAAAAGAATGGGAGGTAGAGTTTTGTTTTAGGGTTTCCATTCACCCTATTTGGTCGGCCTAATATTTTTCTTCACTTTCATTTTGAATATTTTTCCTTGATTAATACCTTGGTGATATTATTTACCTTTCCCATGCTTTTCAA
Organism: Sequoia sempervirens; assembly: GCA_007258455.2. Lineage (NCBI taxonomy): Eukaryota > Viridiplantae > Streptophyta > Pinopsida > Cupressales > Cupressaceae > Sequoia > Sequoia sempervirens. The sequence goes on along the minus strand of VDFB02271358.1, from coordinate 1,196,052,177 downwards.
ACTTAGACTAAATGCATTAGTTCATTTTATGATTTTTGGAGAAAATCATGTGGCTAGGCGCCTTGGAGATTTTTTATGATTTCTATAGAAAAATCAAATGCTCAATGCCTTAGATTATTTTATACTTGGAAAAATTTGATCAAAACCATTTTTGCCTTGTATTTTTGCAAAAATCAAAGCAAACTCAAGACTCTCTCCCTCTTTCCTTTTGCAAAGTTGAAACTACAAGTGATGTAAGGCATTATTAAAAGCAATGCTTTCATAAATTACTTTAATAAGCGTCAATAAAATGCAGTAAGATAAGAGCAAGCACATTGAGTTCTCATAAAAATTTTCTATTTCTCACATGAGTTCCTTGAGATGCAAAATAGAAAAACTAGGTGAACTGAGCTTTATACTTCTAATTTTTAGTCATAACTGAGTGATTTTGAGTCCTTTCTGGGTTGACCCTCTTGGGAGGGAAATTTTTCGCCTTTGTCATTTAGTTTGGAGCAGTTCTATACCCTATTTTGGAGATTTTTTCCCTTTGCTCGAAAATCACACTAGAGTTACTATTTTGGAGAGCAATTTACTCAGATTTTTCCCATTCACTCTTGGAGGCATATTGGAGATATATATTGGAGAAAAACTTAGTTTTTTCTCATTAGATTAGAGTTGCAGTTCAGATTTGCTTCTTTATGTTTTAACCACTTGCAAAGAGCTTTGTAAACTTAATTTTGTACCCAAATTCTCATGTTTTGATACTCCTTTTAGATCAATAAAAGCAATAGAGCATTCCTATCTCATGATTTTTGTCTCATTTTGTAATAGTGATTTGATGTTGTCATTGTGATTGTAGGTACTGGATCCTTTTTATGTCTCATTATTGCTAGTGTGGGTGCATAAATTTCATATAATATAGGTTGTATGTTGTGTTTGATTTCAAACCTTCATACAAATCACTTTTGTGTTGTATGTTTCCTATGAGATTGTGAGAGTTAATGCTTTGAGAGCTGATTGTGAGTTGAGTTAACGTATAATCTTATAAGTTTTGGTGCATCACCCTTTAGATTTTAGGATTTTCATTTTAGTCATCCTTCTATCCTTTTCCTCAAGAAAATAATTTAGTTCTAGGTGATCTTCCAGGGGAACCGACCCTCTCTGAAGATTCCTTATCATAAGTTACCCACAGCTTGAGAACGTTTCCATGTTTCAATAGGATAGTTGAGTTTAACTCAACTAGGGTGCAATCCTAATTGACAACAGTTTTTGGCATGCCTGGTGGGACAGATTGGATTTCTCCAATCCAATATTTGATTATTTATTGCTGGTATTAGGTGCGTATATCAGTAAGATATGCCTTTGGAGGAAAAAATATACACACATCTGGCGACTCTGAGCTCAAATTTACTAGTTTTAGTATGATCAAGTGATGGTTTATTTTAATAAGTTTGAATGAATGAATATGCCTAGGTCTCATGGAGATATGTCTTATCATCCATCATATCACGAAAGCTTTGCTTATCCACCTCCTTATCAGCCATATTAGGCCAATCATGCTGCTGGTTTTAATTCCATTACTTTTCAAGAAAACCAACATGCTCAATACAATTACCACCCACCCACCCCTGCTCAACCTCCATATCAGCCTTCATATGAAATTAGCTCCAAAAGGATGATATTGCAAGCATAAAGGGTATGTTGCTTGACTTCACAAAGCAGATAGAGGAGATCAAGAGGCTGCAAGAGTATAATCAACAACAAGAAGAGATGACTTATCAGGCCTATCTCTATGAGCAAGAGTTGGAGGTACAAAGGATACAATTTGAGGAGAACCTTGAAAGAGAGATAGCTGCAAAAGAGGAGTAGATGAAGCTTGTGTTTTCTCAAACACAAAGGCATGAAGTCTAGGCAGCTCCTGCAGCTCCAGATCAGCCTGCTCAAGAGGAGGTTCGTAAGTATAAGTTTCCATGTTTTAGACAAAATGAGCCTCTTAGTATTCCTAAAGTTGAGATTGCAAATGTTAGGTAGGATAAAGTCGTTAATTCCTCAAGATAGCCTCTTAAGCTTGAAATTCCAAGTTTCAAAAGCCTTCATCCTTTGCAAATTAAGGAAAATGATCAAGTTCAACCTAGTTTAGTTACAAAGCAGCCCCTTGAACAACATTTTTCCTTGCAAGCAATCAAAGAAGCTCCCCAAGTTTCCCCACCTGATGAATGCATGGATCAACCCATTGATCAAGATATCTTGCTCTTTTGGGAGAAGATTAGAAAGGTAGATCTATCACATTTAACTATGGAGTGTTCCCAATTGCAACAACAAAATATTGAACAAGAAAAGTCTTTCCTAGATGATCCTTTCAGTGTTGTGACTAATGAGCTTCCTTTTTTTATTGAAGAGGATGAAAATATTTTAGTGTTTATCTCAAAAGATCAATCTGGATAGCAGGATGAAGAGGTAAAGGAGGCTAATCAAGAGGATAACTCCATAGTTTGGTTTGATGAGTTACCTCGCTTCGTTGAAAATCATGAAGAAGATGTTCGGATCTCATCAGCATCAATTTTAGATTAGCAAAAGGAGTGTGAGTGTGAACCTCTTGAGGAGTATGAAAAGATTGATGAGTGCTACCATGAGATCAACCTTGAGTTGAATGATCTAGAGTTTGAGGAGGATCTATTTCAAGCTGAAATTGACCTTTTCTGCTCATGCTTAGACATTCTGCCAACATCTTTGGAGGAGGATTATCTTGAGCATCAAGAGAAAGAGGTGGAAGTGGCTGTATTCCCAAATGAGTGACTAGTTATGTAGTAGCCTAATCAACAGGGTGAAGAGATAGCTATTTTCAGCCCCTCTTGTGCCACCAAACCAAAAAAAAAAGACAATGCGCAAGAGAAAGAATATGGTCTTGATTTGGGTCAAGAAAATTCTAGTGAAGTTTATTTTCATGATCTTAGTTGGTTGGAGGAGCTACCTTTTTTTTGCACGGGGGAGCTTGAGGTTGATGTGTCGATTGAAAGTTTGTCGAGAGAGGCTATCTCATTTTTTGAGCATCTTCCGTCCTTCATTGAAGAAGAAAATCCTAATTCAGAAGGTTCTTGTTTGGATAATAATGAGTATTTTGAGCTTGGACCATCTGTTCCTAAGAGCCTTTCAAGAGCTGATAGCATTGATGAGTTATTAGCTACTCCAATAGAGGAGGATGGTCCATTGACTTTGGAGGAGGAATCAACATGGAAAGCTATCATGCAAGGTGAAGGTGATGTTATTTCTAACTGTTCAAATTGTCTTCTCTCTATTCCAGAGCTTTCAAGAGGATGCCCCATCAAAGATCTAGCCAAGGATGTTAGCAAGATTCAATAGAGTTTTGGTGCACCCAAGGATGAGATTGCAACTGAGGAGCCACAAACCCAAATTACCCATTCATGGAAAACTAAAGGTATGTTTGATCAGATTCAAATGGTCTATGCCTTTGGCTATAATCTTCAAGTCATAGTACAACAGTTTGTGGGGTGTATTCTTATTTTTTACCTCTTATTACAAGTTCATTAGCATGCAAAGCATCCTCTATTGGTTAGGAGAGGGAGTTATTTTTCAAAAATAGTTAATGGTTTTGTTTGAGCACCATTTCTACTGATAAGTGTAGGTTAGAGTTAGCATTTTCTGCTAATAAGTGTTGAAGTTACATTTCTTTCAGTTCTATTTTCTTTTCCTAAGCGTTGTTGCACAATTTGCTGGCCACCAGGGCCTTAGTAGTTTGCTTTCTGTTTGGTTTTTGCAACTAAGTTACAATAGTTTTCTAAGTTGAGAAGGGTAGAATTTGACTTCATTCCCAATGGATCAGTTTAGGCTACTAGTCTAAGATGCTTAGCAAGAAAGCATTCAACAAAAATCACCAAAAATGTTACCAAATTTTCACCTACAACTCAATTTGGTAGAGTTGAAACAGTTGATTACATCTAGAGGTGAAAGGTATTGAAACATTTCTGCTAAAAGCTTAACCATTATAAATAAAGATGCTAAAAGATAGAATACAGTTTTGTCATTCAATACTTTGCAACATAAAGGAGACTACATAAAATTACAAGATATTGCTTTCATTCATTTTGTAACGTTCCATTCATTTTGCAATAAGAAATATACACAAGACTGAAAAGTGTTGTTGTTCTATACATTGAAAAGAAGAGAATGCTCAAATGTCACACACAAGCTGTGGAAGTAGCTGAAGTAAAGAAACATAGAGATATACTACACATCTGAAGATGAAAGTAATGAAAAGAGCACATGAAAAGAAACATATCCATCATTGCTTGGCAGAATCTTGTGTGGGTCTTCATTATCTTTAGCTCATCCTTGCTCTTGACCTTTAGATGAACCTGCATCATGATGAAAAGGGTGGGTTAGAGATTTGGATATGAATCTCCTCATATGTCCTATCAAAATAAATATAACATAGGTCTATGATGCATTAAACCAGTTGAACAAGTATCAAATGTATGCAAGAGAGCCTAAAAATCAAACATCACAGGAGCATTGAGCTTCAATGTTTTTATCTAACATGATTGTTCATTGTGTAGGTATAGGTGAAATCTTATTGCTGGATTCATCTCTTTTGACATCATATCATGTGGTGCAAAAATGGGCTCCCACAAGGGTTGAGCCCAACATGCTGCCCCTAAATCTTAAGAGGGGTTTGAAATGGGAAGGAGACATTCAACTTTTCAAATAAGAGCATATTTTGTTGTAAGGTAACTCAACACATTTTTCATTCATGACAACCAAGTCAAAGGTGCAATGAGGTTACCCCCTTCTCTTTGAAATGGGAATCACAAATGAGCAATGGGATTATTTAGAATGCTTAAGTAATATGCAAAAAACTGAATTAAAGTGCATCATTTTCATCATGGTTTTACATTGTCCATTGCTATCATAACATCATTCCTGCTATTTACATCATATGAAATGTATAATTTAGAGAGTCAAATCAGTCATAGTCATCTCGACTAAGGGAAAATCAAGGAAGGGAGCTTGCAAGGCATGCCAAGGTGTATAGGATAGTAAGCAAGAAATAAGAGCAATGCCATTTGAGCAATGACTTTATTTCCACAAGTAATGAGGTCACTTTCAGTCTATAGTTGCATACAAGACAAGCTCCATAATAAGACAAAACATAAAGACAATGCCATATAATTCATAGAATGAAAGCATTAGTATCAAGTTTAGGATGGCCTCCTATATGTTTCCAAAACCAAGAGTAGAGGGCTGTCCCATGGGCAGTAAACTCTTTGGTAATATTTTCATCAAAACCCTTGCTTGCTTTAGCTTGCAGACCTCAGGGAATAGAAAGCAATGTAGAGGGAAGGTGTTTGTGATATTTCTTTGAAGGTTTCTTTATATTTTTGTCATGAGATTGATGAGTTTGGATGGTGATGTATAAAGATAGTGATGGCATTTAAATCTTCTAACTTCACATGAAAGTAGTGGCTATACAAGTGAGGGGTTGATAAAGCTTGGCCTGGGATTCATGGTATAAGTGTGTAGATTGGGACTCATGTTAATGGAGGAGTTCATTTTACAGAACTAATGGATACTTACACAAAATATCTTCTTGCTACATTTGAACGAGGGTAGTCGGAAACCTCATTGAATTCCTTCCATACTTTGCATCAAGTAAAGGATGCTTAAAGAAGTAAAGTACAGATCTTTAAGGGGAGAGTTTGAGCATTTCCAAAGTCCACATAATAATGAGGATATAAATTATATCTTATGTTTTGAGAACAAGAAGGCACACGTTTTCAAAACCCTATCTCAAATTTGAAACAAAAATGAAGCATGATCATTTTCACAAAATGAAAAAATATAATTACAATCCTCAGGCAAGACAGTGCAATGGAGAAATCTCGGCCAGTCTAAGAGTGAAGAGTCACATACAATTACAATAACGAGGCCTACGACTGCTACATTGGATAAAAGAATGCTTCTAAAACAAGTATAACCGCGACCCTAGAATACAATTTTTTTTTTTTGTAGAAATAATAGAACCCAAAAGGTCTTTTATGCATATAATGCACAAGAGAGACAATTACATTAATTTTTTTTCACTCTTTGAGCTCAAAATGAACATTTTATTAACATAAAATGAGAAGTTTATGCAGAGTTCGAGTGTTAGTGAGCTTACCCTAGCTTCTCTGTTGATCTTCCATGTATAAAATGCATTCAAATATGTGTTAGTTTCTCCATTGGAAGCTCTAGATAGGCATGGGTTTTCTCCCAGAAAGCTCCATGAAAGCTTGGAAAAAGCTTTAGAAACTCCATCGAGCTCAAGAAAACCATCCATGGCAGCACCAATAAAGTGTGCTAAAATGTGGAATGAAAAAATGAAGAGGCCGCGAAGGATTTGCAAGTGAATGGTTTGAGTCGATTCTATCAAGTCTTCTTTGGGCTTGAAGATCAAACCCTAGTGGCATGGTGGCGGCGTAGCATAGTGTAGAGCAAAAAATGAAATGCAAATGATGTGAAAAGAATGGGAGGCAGAGTTTTGTTTTAGGGTTTCCATTCACCCTATTTGGTCGGCCTAATGTTTTTCTTCACTTTCATTTTGAATATTTTGCCTTGATTAATACCATGGTGATATTATTTACCTTTCCTATGCTTTGCAAACTTAGACTAAATGCCTTATTTCATTTTATGATTTTTGGAGAAAATCATGTGGCTAGGCGCCTTGGAGATTTTTTATGATTTTTGTAGAAAAATCAAATGCCCAATGCCTTAGATTATTTTATACTTGGAAAAATTTGATCAAAACCATTTTTCCTTGTATTTTTGCAAAAATCAAAGCAAACTCAAGTCTCTCT
>VDFB02271358.1:1195853787-1196045247 GCA_007258455.2 Sequoia sempervirens | reverse complement strand
CATTCTTTTATACGACATCAAATTATCATCTTTGGTCTAATACTCATCGTTCACTTGTCTTATGATTAGGTGGGAGTCACCATAGACTTGTAGTTTTTTATCTTCCATTCCATGACCATTCTTAGCCCTATGATTAGTGCTTCATAATTAGCTATATTGTTTGTACAAGGGAAGGGAATTTTGTATTCTTTGGGTATACTTTCTCCTTGAGGTGTGAGAAACGGGATACCATCCCCTAATCTATGTTGGGTACAAGATTTGTCAAATTATAGAGTCCAACGGGTTGGTGTAGCTATAACAAGGATGCTTTCATTAGGATACTCTAATACTAGTGGTTGATGATCTTCTATTGGTGCTTCAGCTAGTTGGTTCTCTATCACTTTCCCTTTGATGGCTTTCCTATCAATGCACTCTATGTCGAATTCACTAAGTATCATGATCCAGTTTGCTATTCTTCCTGTGAGAGATGATTTTTCCAAGAGATATTTGAGGGGATCCACTTTGGATATCAGTTGGATTTTTTGGTTTAGCATATAATGTCTAAGCTTTTGGACCACAATGACAACTAGGGTGTGAATGATGTAGTACACTATTTGTTCTTTGTATTTCTCATCAAGTTGTGCTAATAGAGCTCCTAAAGCTGCTGAGGTTGCTGATACATACAAGATCATGGATTTGTCTTGTATGGGTGACATCAATATAGGAGGATTTTCCAAATAGTCTTTAACCAGTTGAAAATCATGTTCACACCTTTCATCCCATTTGAAAATTACATCTTTATGGATAAAGTGTGTATAAGGATGGGATTTATCTACTAATTGCACTATACACTAAGCTAAATCGACAAAAGTATTCCTTGCAAGCTCCGTAGGCTGTTTCAATGGCTTCGAGGGAGGAATTTCTAGAATATCTTTGACTTTATCAGGATCTACCTTGATACCTCTTCTAGATACAATATATCCCAACAATATCCCTGATGTTACACCATATACACATTTCTTTGGATTTAGATGTAATTTGTACTCTTCTATCTTGTCAAATATCTTGGCCAAGTTATACAGATGTCCTTGCCTTGTGGTAGATTTTGCTAAAAGATCATCAACATAGTCCTCTATGGTAATGTGAATCATATCATGGAATATAGTGGTCATTGCTCTTTGGTATGTAGCTCCTACATTCTTTAGGCCAAATGGCATGACATTCCAAAAAAAAGTTCCCCAAGGCAAGTAAATGTTGTTTTATGTTGATCATGAGGTGCTATTTTGATCTGGTTGTAGCTAGAGAAATCGTCCATAAGATATAACATTTCATAACTAGCTTTTAAGTCCACTATAATGTCAATGTTAGGCAGGGGGAATTCATCCTTAGGGCATGCCTTGTTGAGATCTCTGAAATCTTTACAAATCCATATATGCCCCTAGTGGGCTTCTACACTGATTTTAGGTTAGATACCCACTCAGGATAATCTATAGGTCTTATGAATCTGACTTCAATAAGTTTTTAGAGCTCCACCTTGACTAGAAGTGTGATCTATGGGTGCATCTTATGAAGCTTTTCTTTGACTAGTTTTATTCTTGGGGAAACCGTTAGATGATGGACTACTAAAGTTGGATCCAATCCTGGCATATCTGCATAATTCTAGGAAAAGTTGATCTTTCACTCATTTATTAATGTTGAGAAGTTGATTCTTTGATTAGGATCTAATGTTGTTACATGATATGTTATCTTCGGTGCCTTTGTTGTTCCCACATTTACGGGTTCAAAACCTTCGACCAAAATTGCTGATTTTTCTTGATACTTTGTGATTGGGAGATTAATCCTCCATCTTCTGGTGCCTCAGAGAGGTTTTCACCATCAGATGTGTCCTTTGTTTTACCTTTTTCTTAATCCAATAGTGTCACATTGGGGTTTTCACCATTGGATCTTGTTTTGATGTCTAAATTTTAAATTTCATTTTTGCAATTGGAGGATGCAATCTCCCTTCCAAAGTATGCTCCTTGTTTAAGTTTAATTTCAAAGCTAGCCTTATGGTCCCCAAATGGAATACCATTGCAAAGTCCCAAAAACTCAACTATAGCTTCATCATTCTAGAATATGTCCACAACAAGTGCATGATGTTGCTGATCCCAATCGATTAACTATGGGTAAACGAGTTGGAGTTCTTTTTTTTGGGATGTAGGTTTAAAGGAATGGGTAGTGATGGTTTTTATGCCAATTTTGTCAAACAGGTCTATTATGTATAGATTTTCGTCGCTAAGAATGTACTCATCTGATGTATCAATTGTGGTAGAAGGAGCCTTTTCCTTGCAAAAGGTATTTTCAGTGCTTGGAGTTACAATGTCTAAAAAACTATAGCCTAGTCCTAGATTCTTCTTTCACTTCTCCATGATGATAGGCTATCTTATTCCTTGTTCATTTAGACCAAGGCCACCTTTTCTAGTGAAACCCATACATTTGGCTAGCTGACACCCTTTGCTTTTAGGATCAATAGGGATGGGAGGTAGTTGCTTTTCTTCTTCTTTTTAAACCCATGTAGAGAGATCTTCTTCACATACCACTTCGTCCTTCATGTCTCCCCACTTGGTGAATATGGTAGGTTTGACTTCCATTTTGATATCTTGAATGTGCTTGATTTCCTTTGGTCTCCCATAAGATATTGGTGATGGGGGTAGCTTTCCAATGCAAAAAGATTGATTAAAGTGGTATTCTCCATAGCCATTGTCAAGTACCTGGATCTTAAGGTCATATTTAGGTGGATTAGATGATGAAGATGGTTTTGAGGATGAGGCAAGTGATGATGGATTGATCTAGGAAAATGAATGGAAGGATATGTCATTACTAGGTATTTGAAATTTTTCCTTATATTTTTCTTTTAAGCTCTTGCAGTAATGGAAAGGTTCAGGATCGACATATATTGTAACCTCTTTATCATTATAAGGAAACTTTAAGCATTGATGGAAGGTTGAAGGGACTTCTTGCATTGTGCAGCTCTAAGGGCATCCTAAGAGTAGGTTATAGGGTAGATCAAGATCTAGTACCTGACAAGTTATTTAGGCTATAGCTAGTCCCACTTGAACTGGAAATCTGATTGTGCCTTCTGAGTTTCTTTCATTATCATCATAAGCCCTTATTGTGAGGCTTTTGTTCTTATCAATAAAATCATCAGAATATCCCAACTATTTTACTAATTTCAAGGTACATATGTTTAATCTTGCACCTCCATGTATCAAGACCCTCTTGATTTTGTGTTTATGTATGCAAACTTCAAGATATAGGGCTTGATTATGAAATAATCTTTGGGGAAGTGTTGACGTCCCTTTTGGCACAACATGCAAACAAAATATTGCTACTCTATTTCTCTTGAAAGAGAAAGACAACACATGGATATCTTAGCTCCCAAGGTCCCTGTAGTTGGTTCTCAACTGTGCTGATGTCCCTCAGTGGTCAATGTGAAAGTAATGTTCAAGGGGCCTGCTGGTGTGAGCTTCTAGATTGTTTTAAGATCAAGCATGAAATAAAAACCTAATTTAACTAGGTTTTTTAAAGAAACATAAAAAGATGGGTCAGAGTTTTTGAAACAGAAAAGAATGTTTATTCATCCAACTTAACCAGACTTGTTATCCTTCAAGGAACTGTAAACTAAAACTAAGAACAAAATTAACTTGTGATTAACACAGTCTCATTCATTCACAGTGCTAATTTCAATAACAGATTGCTAGTTACTAGTTTAAATAAAACACAAAAGAACATTTCATTCCTTGAAGATTTCACAACTCAAATGATTAATTGTAGACAAACATCATTCTAAAACACAACATGAAATAGATTTTAATCTGGTTGCTTCTACTGTTGGTGAAACAGATAAGCAACATTTACAAGGCTAGCACAATCACCAGTGTACAGATAATCTGTGATTTCAAATTGTTTCCATTTACACTAAGGAAATTGAAAGGTACATTAGTCTATTCTGAATCTGAAATCTAAATCCTAACCAAGAAGACAGAAGAAACTCCTATTACAAAGAATCAGGAGGCAACTCTATCTCCTTCTGTTAACTTACTAATTCCTAGATTTTCTTCTAACTGTCTGTTCTAACTCTAACTGTCTAACCTTATAAATTATCTAAAAGTTCTAACTTTTACAAAGAGGCCAAAAGGCCATATATATAGAATGTACCAAAAAGAATGTGCTGTCCCCGTATTAGGGTTTTCAAAATATCTGCATCTAGGAGAGTCAGCTCTCAGATCTTTTGAAAAGAGTCGGTTGTGCATTCAATGTGAATCCTCGTTGTCCATGCTGATGAAAGATTATTCTGGGAAAGATCTGTAGATCTTTTACTGCTACAACATTTACTTCAGGCCTTCGTGTCCACCTTCAAATTCCATCGGGGTCGCCTTGAATGCTTTAGAATATCACCATTAATACCAATCTGCCTCTGTCAGTGGTCACTATAGTTGTCCCTCTGAGTCATGGTTTCTTCATTCTTCTTGGGCCTCCTTCATGTTCAAGACCTTTCTGCACGTTGACCGTCTTCTGGAAGCATCATCGGTCCTCCCTGTAGATTTGAACATTTCACTTGAGCTGATCCATCATCACCTATTCTCAGAAAGAGTCCATCTGGTTTGCATTCTGTTGGCCTTCTTTCCCAGGAACAGTCAATCGGTCAAAGGGACCAATGAATCACTCTTTTGGCTTCCTCTGATTGGTCGTGCATACGCCATGCGAGCTTTTCAGGCGGTCAAAAGTGGTCCGAATGGTATCACATGTCGGTGAGACACCATCGGTGTCTCCCCAAGGCGATCCTATCCTTCAGTAGTCATCGGGGTAGCATGGGGCAGCCGGTGAGACATTTCGGCGAGCCGTGGGAGTCATATTGAGCTCAAAAGAACATCGGCAAAATAGTCGCTCATCGGTAGGACATCACAGCGATGATATCCCTCCCTCTGGCTCAGAGTTCATTTTCCTTTCGGCAAGACTTTTTAATTGGCACAAGGTCATGGCGAGCTCCCCTTGGTTATACCGATATCTCTTTTTCATTTGTGAACCCACCGCTATCGGCAAGACTTCAGTGTATCGACAAGACCACATGGAAAAGTCCTCGTTCTGTCGGCGAGCCCATTTCTTTATGTTGGGGAGACATCATCGGGTCGGCAAGACATCTTACTGAACCCGTTCCATTCGTTTAGGGTCTCCCCAAGTTCCTTCAATTTCCTCGAGCTCGGCCTTTTCGGCATGACCTCCTCATGTCGGCGAGACTTCTCGTTGAGAGCGTTACCTTTTGGCGATCTCCTATCATTTCGGGAAGACATCGCTCAGTCGCCGAGACCTCATAGCGATCCCAGATCACTACGTCGATGCCGCTTTTATTGCTGTGACCTCATGGCGAAGCCCCCTTTCTCCCCGAGCTCATCTTCTTCGGTGGGAGTTCCCTCAGTCGGCTAGATGTTATGGCGAAAGCAAGACCCTCCGCCCGATGCCCCTCGGATTCAACAAGAGTCATGGCGATACTTCTTCCGTGTCGGTGTGACTTTTGTTAGTCACCAAAACCTCTGGCGAGAATGCAAATATTCCTCAAGAACCCTCAGGGAACCCTTGTCGGCAAGACTTATGGCGATATCTCCCCTTGTGCTTTGTTGGTGAGACCCTTTGCACTCGCCAAGACATCTCCGCACAGTGAAAGTTTCTCACCGAAAGGTATACCCCTTTGCGCCGGTCGTTGAAACATAAGGATCTCGCCAAGACCTTATGGCGAGGTCAAATCTTCATGCCGATATGTGTTCTCTCTGTCATCGGTCGGTGAGACACTAAGATCTCGCCGAGACCCTTCTCTGAAGGAAACCCCTCATGCCGATAGGAGACTCCTAGTCGCTAGGACAATGACTGATGTGTTGCCGATAGGCAACTGCATGTGAATTTCAATCACCGTAACATATCTGGGGTCTTGCCGATAGGCAACACAAACGCCTATCGACAGAATGCACTGGTAGTCGGCAAGACATCAACAAGGTCTTGCCGACTTTCTTCTTAGATGAAAAATGTGACCAACTGGACTGAAGAATGCTTTCCAAATGAGTTCCCTTGACAAATATCATCTTGTGTGTGATTTAATCCTGCAAAAGGAAAGGCCTGCATCAATCTCAAAGTGTATGAAACATATCAAAATAAACTATTATGTTACTTATGATTATTTCATTCAATTTTCAGCAAGAAGAAAACCAACTCAAGCTGAGATAGAACTAGAATTAAATCAAATAGAAGAAGACAAACCTAGGCAGAAAGCAGAAGAACCCCAAAGAGGAAGGCAAGTAACCAAAAGCAAAAGAAACCAAAAAGAGAAAGGGGGATCCATTTTGTTCCAAATCAAAATGGGGTGGATATGCAAGGCATAATAAATGGCGACTCGGCTGGGAAAATGGTTTAACCATTTTCAGGAAGCTGAAGGCTTCAGCTACCGAGAACTCCTGGTTCATGAACATCACCACTCCAGTTGGTCCAGTTTTAGCAAGCAAGGTTGAGCTAGAATCTCAAATGTAAGCCAACAGTAACTAGCTTCGAATCCAAGTGTGTTCTTGATAGTGCATCATCCTTTCATAAAGTTTTCCTCATCTTTCAGACAACAATGTGCAAGATTTGAGCTACATGAGTTGATTCCTTTTAGCTATCGTGCAATGATATCCTGGGCATTGCTCCGCTGCCAGTCAGGCATCTATAGGCCTGACGGAGATACCTCTAGTTTCCTCACAGCATTGCTCTACTGCCAGCCAGACGTCCATAGCCCCGGTAGAGATACTGGAATCACCCATTCATATTGAATCCTTTTCTCTTTAGGTAATTTTTTTTTCTCTTTTTTTTTATAGAGTTTCAGATATTTCATTTAGTTTTTTTTTCAATATGTCAGATGTTTAACATCTGATCTGGGTTGAAAACTACCATGGATCTCAAGACAACACTTGGAAATCGGATTTTTTCACTCAAATCTTACAACACTGTCATCCTAGGACAAATATACCATTACAAGAGGAGATGATCTTGGTGATTTGTGGCAGATTCAGAGGAGCTAATGAAGGTTACTCACTTTGCACCTTGTTTTCAAAACTTTCCACAACTCTTGTTGACAACAAGCATGAAACAAAGAGTTTAGGACAAAATTACCCATTCAGAAAGCTTGAAGATTCCTAAACCACTTCTTTCCTATTGACCAAAGTATGCTTCAAATAATCAACCACCATTCCAAGATGGAAAGAAATAGATAAACCCCCAAAGAACAAAAATAAAGGAGAAACCAAATATCAAGGTAAAAAGACAGAGGGACAAACAAACAAACAAAAAATTATTTACAAACAAAGAGCAAATTATTCACATAAAAGAAAGGGTTATTTACTTACAGAGACTATTTACAAGCATAAATTATTTATACAAATGCATCACCCAACAAAATGCCAACTTCATGATTCAAAATAGTGTTTAAGAAACTGTCCATTAACAGGCAATGGGACAAGTTCTCCAGTTAGAGTACTCAATCTGAAAGCGTTTTCTCCTAGGATCTTAGCAATCTGATAAGGACCTAGCCAGAGTTTATCAAATTTCTGGTGATTGCCCTTCTTTTCACTAGCTTTATCCCAAAGCAACACAAGGTATGATATCCTAAAAGCTTTAATTTTACCTCTTTTGTCAAACCAGCGTTTGACAACAACCTGGTATCTAAAGAACTGCTGCAAGGCGACATCTCTTTGCTCTTCTAATTTCAACAAGGCAGCTAGTCTTACCTCTATCCTATTGTCACTAGAGTGGAATTTTTGCATGAACTCAAGGATAGGTATTTGCAGATGGATAGGAAAGACAGGCTCTTGGCCATATACCAACTTGAATGGTGAGGTGTTTAAAGCAGCCTTGATCCTAGTCCTATCTTCCCATAATGCAAATCTCAACTAGGTATGCTAGTCTCTAGGGTTATGCTCTAACAGTTTCTTAATTACCCTAAGAGATTATTATTGGTTGACTCTGCAGCTCCATTGCCTTGTGGGTAATAATTTGAAGAATATTTCAAAACAATTTTGTGATTATATTCCTAGGAAATAAACTCAGTAGAAGAAAAGGTAGATCCATTGTCACATACCAGAGCGAAGGGTACCCCAAACCTTGTAGTGATGCACTCGGTGAGGAACTTGATCACTACCTCTATGGTGTTGTTCTTGTAGGGTATAGCCTCTGTCCATCTTGTGCAATAATCAGTAGTAGTCAAGATAAACTTGTGTCCTGCAGAAGAATTCAGGTTAATCACCCCAATAAAATCTAGTTCCCATTGGGAAAATGGCCTTACCTTATAGATAGGCTGCAATGGCATAGCTGCATGGCATTCCTTTGATGCAAAAATCTGACATATGTGACATGTCCTCACATGCTAATGGGCATTTTTGAATACGCAGGGCCAATAATAACCAGATCGGAGGATTTGGTGCGCCAAAGAATATGCAGACCCATGACCTATGCCATGTTTCCCATGAAACTCAGAGATCACATGTTTAGCCTCTTGATGATCAAGGCATCTTAGGTATACTCCTTCAAAATTCCTCCTGTATAGCAACCCTCCTTTGAGCATGTAATGAGAACTCTTTAGCCTCAAGGATCTCCTTTGAGTCGCATTCATTTCTTCTGGACATCGATTGTTGAGCATAAAGCAAATGATATCAGCATACTAGGGGTCGTTAGAGAAAGATTGGGTCGTGTATTGCTGACAGATGATGTTGCCGCCAGCATTCGCCATGGAATTGGTAAACCCGTGCCCCTAACTAGTTTCATTGAGTGTATCTCTAGATTGAATTCTTGCAGGATGGCCATCCATTTGCCTCTCCTTTCTCCCAGCTCGCTCTGCATGAGTAGGGACTTCACAGCCGCGTTAGAAACTACAACGATGACTTGGCTTCGAAGGATGTAATGTCGAAACTTTTTGACAGCCCGAACCAGCGTGAAAGCTTGCTTCTCCAGAGGTGGATATTTAATTTCTACATTTTTGAATGGAGAGCTCATGAATGCAATCGGCCTCTCCTCTGCCTCTTCTCTCCGTTGAGTTAATACTGCTGCACACGAGTGTTCCGAAGCAAAAGAGTAGATGTAAAACGGTATGAGATAGTAAGGGCTGGTGAGCACGGGCGCCTCTGAAATGGATCGCTTGACTTGCGTGAATGCGGTCTTCACCTCCTCAGTCCACTCTGTTTTGGAGTCCTTCATCATTTCGTTTAGTGGCTTTATAATCTCTGCAAAGCCTGTGATAAATTTTCTTATGAAGTTGATCTTTCCAAAGAAAGATCTTAAATCTTTCTTGTTCCCTGGGCTGGCGATCTTCAGAATGGATTCGAATCGATCTGGTTCGATTGAAATCCCTCTTTCAGAAATTATGTGCCCCAACAGCTTCCCTTAAAAAACTCCGAACACACATTTTTTTGGATTCAATGAGACTCCATACCGGATGCATCTCTCAAGAACTCTAGCTAAGTCCGCAACATGATTCAATCAGTCCTTGGAGAACACTGTCAGGTCGTCCATGTAGACAATGATGCACTTACTGATTAGGTCCTTGAACGCTATGTCCATGGCGCACTGGAAAGTTGCTCCAACATTTATCAGACCGAATGGCATCCTCCTATACGTGAATGTTCCCCACTTTGTAGTGAAGGCTGTCTTAATTTTGTCTCCAGAGTCGACCATTACCTGATTATATCCAGAGTAACCGTCCAGAAATGATATCATTTGAGATCTGTTGACAGTCTGCAAGACCTCATCCAGTGAAGGGAGCAGATAGTTATATTTTTCTGAAGCTTTGTTCAAATTCCTAAAGTCCACACATAACCTGATTTCTCCATTTTTCTTACGAACTAGGACTAAGTTGGCCACCCAGGTTGAATGGCGCACAGGGAAGATTATCCTTGCAGAGAGTAGCTTCTGGACTTCTTTGAAGATCAATGGCTCAATCAGGGCATTGATAGGGCACTGCTTCTGTCAGAAGGGTTTAGCTTTAGGCTTCAGAGGGATAGTGTGAGTCATAACAGAGGCATCAAATGTCTTTAAGTCTTCATATCCCCAAGCAATTGTAGAAATATCTTTTGTAAGTGCCACCAATATGTCTTTTCTGATTGCTTCAGGGCAAGCTTTCCCTATGTAGACATTCCTTTCAGGACCCGAATAAGCTAGGTTAACCATTTCATATTCGCCTCCTTTGTCTTCAGCTGACATCTTCTCTCGAGCCCTTGGATCTGAGTGAAAAATTCTTTCCAGGGTCACCATTCCCTTGGGAATGTTATTATTATTTAAGTTAAGAACTCCTTCTGTATCACATTCCTCAGGGTTCCAATCCCCTTGATCTCTGTTAGACTCATCAATAATTTTCCCCTCAAACACATCTGAGCTTGCTAAGAAAGCAAGAATATGTCAATCATCCTCAAAGACTTGAAAGTTCTTGATATTATCAGGAACTGCAGGGGTGGAAATTAATTCCATGGAGAAATTGTTTAGCTTGGAGCCTTGCATAGGTTCCAGGGTGCTTGCAGCAACAGCCAATAAATCAGCTACCTGATTGTCTTCTCTAGGAATTAAGCTGATCCCAAAGGCATCAAAGTCTTCAATTAGATTCCATACCCTATTTCTATATGCTGCCAGCCTTTTATTGTGACAGGTATATTGACTGCGCACTTGCCTGATAATTATTTCTGAATCTCCCTTGACCATCAAGGCAGTGACCTTCTTCTTATGTGCGAACATCAATCCCCCTGCCAGAGCTTCATACTCTGCTATGTTGTTTGTGCATCCAAATTGCAACCTATAAGAAGTAAAGAAGGTTTTCCTTTTAGGGCTGGTTAGTACAATTCCAACACCACTGCCTGTCTTAGATTTGGATCCATCAAACGTGAGGGTCCACAGTTGATCACGGGTTGGAGTTGATTCTTTTGAAGTTGTGATGGGTGCCTGAGTTGGATGAGTCACAATTGGGGATGCTTGATCTTTTGCATTAGGTATAGGGAAAGGATGCTCTGTAAGTTCTTTAGATGCACTCCCCAATTCCTGCTTAGTTATATCATCTGGCCTGTGGCTATCCTTCTGACAACCACTTGTGTCTTTGATGGGTCCATCAAGTTTTGACATACTTGTGAGTGCAGGGGTATCAGGCGGATCTCAGAGTTGTTCCAGATAAGCATGTTGGTTTGGAAATGTAATTGAGTCAAGTTTGATTAGAGAAGGAATCTCCTTTGAAAGTATTCTATCCCTGGTTAACATGGTTGCTTGCTTAGCTTCAAATGAGAAGTGGTTTGCCATGGTCTTAGGGCGACTTGTGCTAGCTTCCTCAGCTTTGGAAACATGATTTAAAATGTCAATGCAGGGTTGGAAAGTTACTTCAGAATGATTTTGGTAATGTACCCTGCACCAATTGGGGAGCAGGAGACTTTGCAGATCTACATCTTCTCCCAAGACCAGCTGATCTTGCTACAATTTATTGATCAATGCTTGCTGATTTTCATCAATCATAAGATCAGGAGACTTAGGTATTGGCAGTTCTTTGGGATCAAAAACAAAAAAGGTTAAAGCTTCTTCTCTTTTATAAACACCTATCCCAGTTTCAAAATAGGCTACCTCATTGGGGCAATCATATTCCATGATGATATGCTTGAGGTGGGGCTCACTTTGAATCCTAATATGAGTTGAGACCCCTCTCCATGGTAGCCACATATGTGAAAAGTCAAGGGAAAGATATCCCCCTAAACTTTTCATCAAATCTCTCCTCAGTAACATACCATAAGTCTCTGGGATGTCTGCCACTTGGACATCTATGTTGGTTTGAATTCTAGGGTTTGACCCTACTTGCACATGTATGTTTTTTAATTCCCCCACTACATTAACCTCTGTTTTTTCAAGTTGAATGACCTTCTTGTTTGTCTGAATGGGGTTCAATCCCAACTTCTTACATATGGAGAATGACATAACATTTCCTGAAGCTCCTGAATCCAACAAACAATTATGTAGGTTCTTGCCACAAATTCTTAAACTTAAAAGAAAAGGTGGAGTACCTACCTTGTTCCTGTACAAGGCTTCATTCACGTCCCCAGTAGGTGCTACCTTTTTTTTTTCCCTTTTGACTTATCAACTTGTTCTAAAGCTTTCAGCACTATCTCCCTTTGAGCAGGGCACCACTTTAAGACGTCAAAGAATAACAAAGAAGTTTTATGTTTCTGCATCTTAGAAACAATATCAAATTCTGTATTACAACTAGCAGTACCTTTAAAAACACCAAAGGAATTACCCTTGCTATGGAAATTAGGTGGGCCTTTTGGCGGAGGAGGGTTATTATCAACAATTTTATTTGGAGGCACCATGTGATTAGGAGGTGCTGATGTAGTGAATGAACCCTTATTCTGATTCCTCAGGAAGTGTCCCCCTTTCATCTGAAAGGCCTGAGCATCATATGAATCTTCCTCTGGTTCATTCTCCTCTTGCCTCGAGAATGAAGATTCCTCCTCAAAGAGGTCATAAGTCATTGCTGTATCTACTGAGCTGCCTCCCTTATGAAGGTTCCCTTGGAATGTTTGGGCATCTTCCTGTGCCATCTTGACCATCTTCTCCACTTCAGGGCAGTTTACCTCAGAATGGGTTGCAGTCTCATGCAGCCTGCACCAATTGGTCATAAAGTTGAGGTTAGCCACATTTTTAGTATATGCTCTCTCCTCATTTGCTTGATAGTTGTGAGAGACTCCCCCATTATTGGGCCCTATATTCCATTGTCTGTTGTTATTTTGCCTTTGGTTATACCCTCTATTTTGGTTTTGATACCCTTGATTAGAGGAGTTCTGGCCTTGATAACCCCTTTGGTTGTAATTGTTATGATTCTGATAGCTACCCTGATTGTTTTGGGAGGGGTTCAATCAAAGTTGAGCCATGTCATTGGTGACTCGGGACAATATTTTCTTCAAGGTTTCTACCTCATTTGTAAGCTAGACTGTCTTCTCACTCTCTACATTCCTAGCAGTAGGTGGCTGACCACCATGATTTGGTGTTCCAATTTGGTTATGATGACCTTGAGAATTTTGAGGAATCTATGATTGTTGGAAGGGATCAGGAGTTCCAGTAGCAAAGAATGGGACAGGTGGTTGAGTTTTCAATTTAGATATAGGCCCATAGTGGGAGGGAGACATTCCTAGGACAGTATTGAATAGAGGAGTTGGGCTATGCATTTGATATCCTATTAAAGGGAAACCCCCTCCTAGGCCTCCTTGTTGAGAACTGATTTGTAGCTGCAGCTTGATAGCTAGATGATAGACTTTGGATAGAGAATCAATATCAGCTGGTTGATAAGTCCTTTGCAAGAACAAGCCAAGCAAGGGGTCTATAACTCTAAAGTAAGCTTGGATGGCACTATTCTCAGTGACTAGATAGGGATCTTGCAATCTCCTATACATTCACTGGAATCTGGTATTGAATAATGGCAAGGATTCACCTGGTTCCTTTCTGATGGTAGAAAATTGGTGATATAGAAGAGTTGGGTCCATATAAACCCTGAACTGGTTAATGAAAGCATTTCCCAAATGTGTCCAAGTCAGAATGGAACCTTGAGGAAGATTAAGGTACCAATTGTAAGCCATATCCCCCAAGGAGTAAGGGAACAACCTACAGACCACATCATGGTGAGCTATTTGAGCTCTAGTACAAGCATCCTTGAAAGCTTGTATGTGCTCTTCAGCACTCCTTGACTCACCATGAATATACTTAGGGCAAAATTTCTCATGGTTCTTGGGCATATCGTGAAAACCTCCAGGGATAGTCCCCAATGGAGAGGGATTATTCTGAAAGAATGCCATTGGTGGGGGTGGTTGAGCTAGTTGTTGCATGGGTTGAACCAGCTGTGATGACAATTGAGATGGATGTGGTGGATTGATAGGTACCCACTAGGGTATTGGTGAAAATCCTGGTGGAGTGAGCGAAGTTGATAAGGGTGGTATGAAAGTTGCCCCAGTCTTGTGACTTTTGTGTCTTGTTGGGGTCTTGAGTTCTATGAAAGGTGATGGATTTTTAGTTGATTGAAGAACTCTATGGGGCATTTCTGGGGAGAAAAACCAAGTTTTATCTAGTTTTCCCTTCTAGGCCTTCCTTCTAGCGCCAGTCTCTGTTGACATCCCTTTTGGCACAACATGCAAACAAAATATTGCTACTCTATTTCTCCTAAAAGAGAAAGATAACACATGGATATCTTAGCTCCCAAGGTCCCTGTAGTTGGTTCTCAACTGTGCTGATGTCCCTCAGTGGTCAATGTGAAAGTAATGTTCAAGGGGCCTGCTGGTGTGAGCTTCTAGATTGTTTTAAGATCAAGCATGAAATAAAAACCTAATTTAACTGGGTTTTTTAAAGAAACATAAAAAGATGGGTTAGAGTTTTTGAAACAGAAAAGAATGTTTATTCATCCAACTTAACCAGACTTGTTATCCTTCAAGGAACTGTAAACTAAAACTGAAGAATAAAATTAACTTGTGATTAACACACAGTCTCATTCATTCACAGGGCTAATTTCAATAACAGATTGCTAGTTACTAGTTTAAATAAAACACAAAAGAACATTTCATTCTTTGAAGATTTCACAACTCAAATGATTAATTATAGACAATCATCATTCTAAAACACAACATGAAATAGATTTTAATCTGGTTGCTTCTACTGTTGGTGAAACAGATAAGCAACATTTACAAGGCTAGCACAATCACCAGTGTACAGATAATCTGTGATTTCAAATTGTTTCCATTTACACTAAGGAAATTGAAAGGTACATTAGTCTATTCTGAATCTGAAATCTAAATCCTAACCAAGAAGACAGAAGAAAATCCTATTACAAAGAATCAGGAGGCAACTCTATCTCCTTCTGTTAACTTACTAATTCCTAGATTTTCTTCTAACTGTTTGTTCTAACTCTAACTGTCTAACCTTATAAATTATCTAAAAGTTCTAACTTTTACAAAGAGGCCAAAAGGCCATATATATAGAATGTACCAAAAAGAATGTGCTGTCCCCGTATTAGGGTTTTCAAAATATCTGCATCTAGGAGAGTAAGCTCTCAGATCTTTTGAAAAGAGTCGGTTGTGCATTCAATGTGAATCCTCATTGTCCATGCTGATGAAAGATTATTCTAGGAAAGATCTGTAGATCTTTTACTGCTACAACATTTACTTCAGGCCTTCGTGTCCACCTTCAAATTCCATCGGGGTCGCCTTGAATGCTTTAGAATATCACCATTAATACCAATCTTCCTCTGTCAGTGGTCACTATAGTTGTCCCTCTGAGTCATGGTTTCTTCATTCTTCTTGGGCCTCCTTCATGTTCAAGACCTTTCTGCACGTTGACCGTCTTCTGGAAGCATCATCGGTCCTCCTTGTAGATTTGAACATTTCACTTGAGCTGATCCATCATCACCTATTCTCAGAAAGAGTCCATCTGGTTTGCATTCTGTTGGCCTTCTTTCCCAGGAACAGTCAATTGGTCAAAGGGACCAATGAATCACTCTTTTGGCTCCTCTGATTGGTCAGGCATATGCCATGTGAGCTTTTCGGGTAGTCAAAAGTGGTCTGAACGGTATCACATGTTGGTGAGACACCATCGGTGTCTCCCCGATGCGATCCCATCCTTCAGTAGTCATCGGGGTAGCATGGGGCAACCAGTGAGACATTTCGGCAAGCCGTGGGAGTCATATTGAGCTCAAAACAACATCGGCAAGATAGTAGCTCATCGGTAGGACATGACAACGATGATATCCCTCCCTCTGGCTCAGAGTTTGTTTTCCTTTCGGAAAGACCTTTTAATCAGCACAAGGTCATGGCGAGCTCCCCTTGGTTATATCGATATCTCTTTTTCATTTGTGAACCCACGGCTATCGGCAAGACTTCAACGTATCGACAAGACCACATGGCGAAGTCCTCGTTCTGTCGGCGAGCCCATTTCTTTATGTTGAGGAGACATCATCGGGTCGGCAAGACATCTTACTGAACCCGTTCCATTCGTTCAGGGTCTCCCCGAGTTCCTTTAGTTTTCCCGAGCTTGGCCTTTTCGGCGTGACCTCCTCATGTCGGCGAGACTTCTCACCGAGAGCGTTACCTTTTGGCGATCTCCTATCGTTTCAGGAAGACATTGCTTGGTCGCCGAGACCTCATAGCGATCCCAGATCACTACACAGATGCCACTTTTATCGCTGTGACCTCATGGAGAAGCCCCCTTTCTCCCCAAGCTCATCTTCTTCGGTGGGAGTTCCCTCGATCGGCCAGATGTTATGGTGAAAGCAAGACCCTCCGCCCGATGCCCCTCAGATTCAGCAAGAGTCATGGCGATACTTCTTCCGTGTCAGTGTGACTTTTGTTAGTTGCCAAGACCTTCTGGAAAGAATGCAAATCTTCCCCTAGAACCCTCGGGGAACCCTTGTCGGCAAGACTTATGGAAATATCTCCCCTTGTGCTTTGTCGGCGAGACCTGTTGCACTCGCCAAGATGTCTCTGCGCAGCGAAAGTTTCTCACCGAAAGGTATACCCCTCGGCACCAGTCGTTGAGACATAAGGATCTCGCCAAGACCTTATGGCGAGGTCAAATCTTCATGCCGATATGTGTTCTCTTTGTCATTGGTCGGTGAGACACTAAGATCTCGCCGAGACCCTTCTCCGAAGGAAACCCCTCATGCTGATAGGAGACTCCTAGTCGCCAGGAAAATGACTGATGTGTTGCCGATAGGCAACTGCATGTGAATTTCAATTGCCATAACATCTCTGGGGTCTTGCCGATAGGCAACATAGACGCCTATCGACAAAATGCATTGGTAGTCGGCAAGACATCAGGAAGGTCTTGCCGACTTTCTTCTTAGATGAAAAATGTGACCAACTAGACTGAAGAATGCTTTCCAAATGAGTTCCCTTGACAAATATCATCCTATGTGTGATTTAATCCTGCAAAAGGAAAGGCCTGCATCAATCTCAAACCATATGAAACATATTAAAATAAACTATTATGTTACTTATGATTATTTCATTCAATTTTCAGCAAGAAGAAAACCAACTCAAGCTGATACAAAACTAGAATTAAATCAAATAGAAGAAGAAAAACCCAGGTAGAAAGCAGAAGAACCCCAAAGAGGAAGGCAAGTAACCAAAAGAAAAAGAAACCAGAAAGAGAAAGGGGGACCCATTTTGTTCCAAATCAAAATGGGGTGGTTATGCAAGGCATAATAGGAAGGTCTTTTTGAAAAAATACCAAGTGATGGGTAGAATTAATGGTACCAACCATAGCTTGAAACTGATCCATATTGATATCGTTAGGTATTGAAGATTCAAGAAGGGCCTTCTCCAGAATCTCTTTATGTGCGGGGGATAACTTGAGAAGATCAGGAATAGAGATTAAGGTTGGAGTTTTCTTTAACTAGTCAACAATACTATAGTCACTTGAAGGTTTAATTATAACTTTTGCTTGAGGTAGGGCTCCTTGGATTGTCACTTTTCCTCTTCGTGTAGTTACATTACACTCAGATTTTTTACCAAGTATTGTTACTACATTGATATTGTTATCAACTTGGTGGATGGTTCCTACAACATTGTCATAGGTGTAAGCAGATTTTTGGTAATCTTGTCCCTTACCTTTAGCATTTCCCTTAGAATGGTCGAGGATTGGATCTTTGGAGATATCTATGTCACTATTTCCGAAGGGCCCAAGATGATGTTCAATGTCAACCTCTCCCTTGTCTATCAAGTCTTGGATGATATTCTTTAGCCTTTGGAAGTTGTTTTTTTATGTCCTTTGATTTGATGGAACTCGCATTGATCATTCTCATTATACCATGGGGGATTAAAGCTTGGCACCTCATACTTTTTTTTATTAGGTAATTTGATAAGATTTTATTGGATGAGCTTACGCATGACACCCTCCATGGCTTCCCCCAATGGTGTGTACTTCTTGTTGGGTAAACCCACAATAGTGGGTTACAATTTTTCGAATGAAGACAAATTAGAAATGCTCATCAGAAAATTTAAAATGGTTTACCCCTTCTAATGAAGGGGGTTCGAATGAACCACCCCCCTTCTAATGAAACCCCCCTTCTAATGAACCCTCCCCCCTTCTAATGAAACCCCCTCCCTTCTAATGAACCCCCTTTTGCACAATATAAGGGAGGTTCTAATGAACCCCTTTTTTCACCTTCCCCTCCACCATTTCAAAATTTATGCATTTTTTTTACCATCGAAGCTTGGGAAGGAGGTGCAAATGGAGTCAACTTGATAAACCAAGTTGGATGATTGTAGTGATCAAAACGTGCTTTCCAACGACTATAAATTTAATATATTTTGTTTTAATTTTATATTTTTTTTTTTGTACATAGGTTTTTCACCGAATGTCAAGTTCGATGAAAAATCATTGTGGAAAAATATTAAATTTGAGGAATTTTTTTTTGAAAAATATATATCCACTAGGTATTGATGTCCTCATTCTAACAAAAAAAGAAAAATTGAATTTCAATACATACCAAAAAAGTTATGCGAGCCGAAGTGCACCTATGTCTAAATTATAAATGTTTTGACTTCAAAACTTAATTAAAAGAAAAATATTCAACAAAATGCTATGGAACAAAATGAAAGAACTAGATACTTGTGTTACCAACCTAAATTCAAAAGAATTATAATTTTATCCTTTGTAGAAAAAAAGTTATGCGTGCCAAAGTACACACCACTTTTTAAAAATGTTGTTTACTATTAAAAACTAGTTATCAAAGGAGACACAAAAAAATTACAATTTAATTTCAATTTTTTTTTTTAAAATACATTTAAAATCTACAAAAAAATCTCACAAATCACTAGTTTACATCATTTTCAAATTCCTAATAGTTTACCTACTATAAGTGTTAGAAAGTGAAGTTTTCTCTGAAAATGTTGATTTCAATGTCAAGTTTGGCCAAAAAGTGTAACCCATTATTGTGGGATGACCCTGTTTGTTGTAAATCTTTGCCTTGGTGGCCCTCTTTGATTGTTCTGATTTTAGTTTGTTTGTTTTTAATTTGGAGGGTAAGTGAGTTGAGTGTTTTGCAAATTGTTTCTAGGGTAATTCATTTGATTTGTTTGAATGTTATTTTGTGGATTGTTAGGAGGTGGTTGGTAAGGTTGTACATTTCTAACAAACTTGGTGTT
The DNA here is from genome assembly GCA_007258455.2 of Sequoia sempervirens. NCBI lineage: Eukaryota > Viridiplantae > Streptophyta > Pinopsida > Cupressales > Cupressaceae > Sequoia > Sequoia sempervirens. The sequence goes on along the minus strand of VDFB02271358.1, from coordinate 1,196,026,069 downwards.
ACCACTCCATCATCTGTAACATTCTTGTTCTTAGGTTTGTCATTAGATCCTAATGCTTGTCCCCTGTTGTTATTGTTGTAAAGTTTTACGGTACCCTTTGTTATAAGAGCTCTTTCAATGATTAGACCTTTTTCAATGATTTACTCAAAATTGTTAGGACATAATATGGTTAATTGATAGCTAATGTCCATTTGAAGGTTAGAGACAAATATTTTGACTAGTTTATTTTCTGAAACGATCTATTTAGTTTTACTAGCTTTGTGTCCCTATCTTTGCAAGTAAGAAGCGAAGGAATCCCCTTGGTTTTGTTTGATTTTATATAGATCGGGAACCATTATATCTTGTTTGATATTGTAAGAGAAGTGGTTTATGAATTTGTTTGACAACTCATCAAATGGTTTAATACCAGGTGGTAAATGAGAGAACCATTCAATAGTCGCACCCCCAAAACTTCTTGGAAAGATTCTCATTAAGTAGGAGTCATTGTTAGAAACATCCATACAAGCCACTGAAAATTATTGTACATGTTTGATTGGGTCCCCTCTTCCTTTGTATTTATCGAATTTAGGGGTTTCAAAGTTCTTGGGAAAAGGGATCATTGATATGATACAATAAAAGGGATATGGACATATCCCTTGTAGTGCATAGCTCTTCTTGTTTTTTCCAAGTTGAATATTTTATATCCTTTGGTTAAGACTTTGAATTTGTAAGGTTAAGTCACCACTAGGTGTGTTCATTTGAGGATTAGGGACACCATAACCTTGTTGTCTTGCAATGTATTGTGAGTTATATTGTAGGGTTTATGTGTATGAAGGCCCTTGGGTCGTGTTATGTGTGTATGACGAGTGATAAGGTCCTTGAAAAATGGTGTGCGTGTATTATGGATTGATCGTTTGATGCTATGGATTAGGATTTTGGTATTGTCAATTAAGATTTTATCGTTATGATGTGTAGGTTTGGTGTTGTTGGGTGAAGGTTTGATGTTGTGGAAGTAGATTTTGTTGTGGAGGTATGTTTTGTTGTGGAGGTATGTTTTGTTGAGGAGGTATGCTTTGTTGAGGAAGTACATTTTGTCATGGTGTTTGTTGATGTGTATATGTTTGTTGTTGCATACTAGGATTTTGTTGTGTATAATGTTTTGTGATGGGGGATTAGGTGTTTGATTTTGAGGATGGGTGTTTTGTGGTGGTGGAATTAAAGTTTGATTTAGAGGGTTTTGAATTGATGAGGATCCATATTGATATTGTTAGTTTGAAGGATCATAGTATAGTGGTTGTTGCTACATGTATTGTGTTTGATGTTGTCCTTTTGTATTCACTTGGTACATGGTTTGGTCTTGAGGTACATTGGTTTGTTGTTGTTGGTATGTAGGTGTTTGTTGTGTTGTGTAAATGGGAGATGGCATGTTTTGTGCTTGAGGTGGAATGTTAGCATGTAGCTATTGTTGTGGGGGGATATTGGTTTGTTGATTTGCTACATATTGTTATTGCATAGGTGGTAAGCTACCCATATTTTGTATGTTGACATTAGGGTCTTGTTATTGTGAGTTCAAAGATGTGTCATATAGAGTTCTTGAAAAATTGTTTCTCCATGTATTAGCTACCACATTTTGTATTGCAAGTGGTGTGGAAAAGGGGTTTGATTGTGGAGGAAAATTTTGAGCTGCCATGGTGTTTAGATTCCCTTGACCTTGTTGAGCAACCAATGCTTGTTCTAGTTGTGATGGAGGTCTATATAATAGATTATCCCCTTGTTGTTTATAAGGTTGATCGTTGATAGGTGCTTTTTGTTTCAAAAAGATAGGGGGCATCCTTGGTTCCACTGTTTGTTTTGGGACTTGTCTAAAAATTGATTGATCATCCATGTGGATGAGGGATGAATATCTAAGAGAATCAACGTTAAATTCTGGAGGAAACTTGGCACCATGTTGTGTAAGTTTCAAAAAGTATGTGTTAGGATATATAATATGAGTACTTTGTCCATTATTCTTTACATTTTAGGATCTTGAGAGTACTCTAAGAGTTTTTCATCATTGATCTCTTCGTCACTATCCTTGTCCTCAATGACCACATCTTGGAGACTAGGAGGTTGATTTTGATTTCTAGCAAGCATTTATTGATTTTGAAGTTGTAGATCTTGTTCACTTGGTGGTGGATTTGGATTAAGTTGTGGTTGAGCCCTAAATCTTGGTTGTTGTGCTTGAGGGGTTGAGAAGGTCGTAGCTGCAATAGGATCAAAACCCCATGGTTGAGAAATTGAAGCTTCCACATTGGTGGTACTAGGTCCACTTGTGCTACTTTTGTTAGATTCCATTTGATTTCTATGTTGTGATCTTGTTGTTGTCATAAACTTGCCCAATAGACCTTGGTGAATGGGAGATTGCAATTTATGAAGGGATGGTGATGTTGTGGTTTAAATTTTTTATTGGTGAAATGATGTACAAAGGGAAAGATTGTAAACCTTTTGGACAAAGGATTTTGATTTATTGATATGGATTGTTGTGGATGTTGGGATTTTTTTATGATCAAATTTGATGTTGGATTATTGGATGTTTAGGAATGATGAGATTTTGGTGCCCAATCCTATGATAATGAGCTGAGCATATTTTGGATGATATTTGAAAAATGATGCTATGTTTATTGATGCTCAACCCTACAAAGAGAGTGTGAGTGGATTTTGGATGCTTTTTGATATGGAACTAGTCTAGGAACACAAAGATGAACAAGATTTTCTTGATGTTTTCTACGTCTCAAGGATGGTTATGGGGGATATGTTGATTTCTTCACTCGAACTAGGTTTGAAAGTTGCAAGTAAAGGTGGGTGACAATAGTCTAGAACTGAGGAAAAGGATGATGTCCACTCAATTTTGACAAGAGATGATATGGTGAGTTGATGGAAATGCTAGCAAGATTATAGGGTTTGATATCTTGTTTTCGATGTTTTTCCAAGGCTAGGTGGATGTTTGATTAGTGATGGTGATGTAAAGGATGTCCAAGATTGTTGATAAGGTATGATGCAAGTCTGATTTTGTTGTTTTTGTCCAAAAGGTGATAGCTGTAAACCCTAGGTATATCAAGTTTGAAGTGTAAGATGGTGATGTTTGATGGATGGTATGAAATAAATGGTGTGCAAGCTCAGGTCTATGGTAACAGACATTTCTGACAATTGTGGAAGGTGCTATGCCAATGTTTGAAACCAAATTTTGACAAATTCTGAGACAAGCTAGAAACTAAGACAATAGTAGCTGCTGTCTAGGATGAATGTGACATAAATTATGACAATAACAAACTTATTTTAGGACGACCGTAACAGTTTCTGAAAATAGCGAGCTCTATTCAAAATCAATGACTAGTGTAAGAAAAAATGATAGTAGCAAGTGGATGCACGATAGTGGTCAAGTTTTAGGACGACTACAGTAAAATATTGAGACAAAAGTAGTAAAATACATAGTAGCGGCCCAATTTTGAAAGTTTTCAATTTTGGTAACCATTTTCGACAAGTTTGCAAGTTTGAATGTTTTTGATTTGATGTTTTAGGGGATGTGTTTGAGAGAAAGTGATACATATAAAAAAAAAACATATGCAAATAACTGACTCAATGGGAAAGGGGGATATTTCATGAACCTTCTTCCATAAGATCTATTGGTATAGCTTAAACAAGATCAGTTAATTACATCCTAAGGAATATAGGTATGTTTCTTTGCGTAGGCTTACCTCACCCCTAAACGAGTGATGCAATTTATATCTATAGAGAGGTCAAATAGGACATAACAAGGTCATGTACCACCTTGCTACTCCTAGCATTATAAAAATGAATGAACTCTTAAGCCTTATGCCTTAACTATAGACTAGATGTGGTAAGTAACTTCTGGGAATGGTGCTATTCCCATGCACTACTTTGAAGAATCATTTCAAAAAACTTGGATTGGCTTCTAAAACAAATGTATGTAATGACAATGGTGAACACCAGGGGTATACATCACACATGAGACACTTAAGTATCTAGCCTAGCCTGTGCAACTTATTACATTTGCACAAGGTTTTCGACATGCAAGGTATGACACCCTAGATTCGTGATACTTTCTTTCAATTTCACACACTTTAATATAGCTTGCCTGTAAACATGATTTTAGGGTTGCCTTGAGTTCTCCATTGTGGGATGTGTCTCAAGGTAGGCCCATATCTAATAAAAAAGAAAGGCTTAATGTTTTGATATTTCTCTTACACCTAGGATCATTGAATGATGTAAGGGGAGAGGATACGTATCAAAATTCCTTTGGTGACCAAAAAGTGCAAAGTCCAAGATATTTCTTATGCCCAAGATCATCGAATGATGTGAGGGGAGAGGATATGTATCTAGCTTTCCAATCATGTAAAAAATGATGGATAATTCATCACAATTAGATTTTAACCCCAAAACGAAGTTTTATTTAACTAGGAAATTCATGTTTTAACCACCAAACTCAAATATTAAAGACATCAAACACACACAAAATGCTTGAAAATAAAAAGATCCTTGAAGAAGGTGCTGCAAGAAAAAATTTAGTAGTTTGAGCTTGGATGTCTTCGAGCATTCGTTACCCTACAAGCCAATAGATTAATGTTTAATGAAATATTGCCTTCACCTACAAGAGCTACACCAACCAAAGTCAGATAAAATCAAATCACAATAGACAAAAATTGAGTTAGGGTTAGGGTTAGGTAAATTGAAATCCAAAAAATATTGACAAATTGAACTAAAAGAAAAAAGTAGTACAATAGCAAACCTGTTACCTACAATAGTGACTTTGTTCTTGAGATGACTGTGATTATGTCTGATGATAGCAGCTAGAAAATGGAACAATAACGAATCTATTTTGGATGATAGTGGCTCTATTCTACTATTAAAAAGAAACACAGTCAATAGACCTTGCACATAGAAAGACAATAGTAGCTTTGTTGAACAACAACGACCAGAAAATAGGATGATCACGACAGACAAATGGGATGATAACGACATTATTCCAAATAATAACGAATCCTGTTTCTACACAAAATGAAAACCTTTGTTAAACTATCAAAAAAATAGAATGAAAATGGTTGGATTGATGCAATAACATCCAGAAAAAGAGATGACCACGCTCAAATTTTAGAACGATAGCGATGAAGTTGAAAAAAGTGGCCCCTATAAAACACGACAGTGGCCTAGAACTTGCAACTAATCACAAAACTTGATGAATATGTTAGATTAAAGGACCTAGATCCCACCGGGCCTGCCAATTAATGTAAGTGGGAAATATGGATCAAGATTATATCAATGAGTTCAATCAAAATTAAATCAAAACAAGGATTAGGACCCACCTACTCATGAAATACAATTTCTATATCTATGAATTCAAACAACAAGGTTAGCTCAATCAAATTCAAACACAAATGAATTCAAAACTACACAATCTTACCATCCCATGGTGGAGCGTGTTTGTGTTGATTTGATATGTTGGATTGACTTTCAACACAAAGCCTTCATGATTGAAAAAGCATGATATGATGACCTAGAATGTAATAGTGTATGCTCAATTTTCTCAAGAATCAATTGGACATGATCTCTTCACAAATTCTCTAGATGAATTATGAGAGGGTGAGGGATCTTTTATAGATTTGGAGAAATTGGATCAAGGGATAGGATTGAGTTTGAAACCCCACAAAGAAGGGTTGAGATTGATCCTCAACACCCACCAAGGAGAGTGAATTAAGGGAGATAGATGAAGGAGATCAGTTAGAACTCAAGCTTGCTCCACCATTTTAGGAAAATGGTTAAGATATTTAAGATCAAGGGATGACAATTGATTTCAATATCAAGGGCTAGGAAAGGTTGAGACAATTTGGTTGAGATATTTTGAAATGGAATATTCTTCAAGAATATGCTTTGTGGAGGCAAAATAGGATAATTAAATAATTAGAAATTATTTAATCGTGTGACAAGAAGATTAAAAGGTAGGATAATTAAATAATCAAGATTATTTAATCATGATGGGATTAGAAGAAATAGATAATACTAATTAAACAATTAGGAATTATTCAAGTAGGGTGATAAAGGGGAATTAGTGATGAAAAAGATGAATTAATTAAACAACTCAAGATTATTTAATTAATAGAGAGAAATAGGGTTAATTAGTGAAAATGATGTTAATAGGGGATTAATGATGCAAATGAAGTGAATGCAAGGATGATGATTAAAATGATATCGATGATGGAAAAATGTGATTCAGGATGCGTGATATGTGTTAAGGCATTTTGACATATCTACATGTATATGTGTACATTAGTGGGTATAGATATATGTATTATATACATGGGTATAAGTTTCAAATAATGCCAACTCTTGATATCTAAAATGAGACAATATCCTATAATTCAAGAAAATCCTTGAGATTGTGCCTATCCTATTAAATGAAAATTATTCAATTAATTCATGATTGAAATATTCCCCATCAAGTGGAATTATTTTTTCCTTTCATATTTTTTTGTTAAAACAATATATCATTCTGAATATAATGAGGTCTTCTTATGACAAGTTTGAGAAAGGGGTGTGTGAATAATGACACACATATTTGTATAAGAATGTGACTTTATATCATAATATTTGGTTAAATTAATGCAAAATTCTACTTGCATTTTCATTTCACTATGTCTAATAGGTTTCCTTCTAGTCAAATTTGTCATACTTAGCTAGAGGGTATCTAGGGTTGTATGGTAGATTGTAAGCGACAAAATCAATACACTACACTAGATCTTGGATGCCATGATATAGTTTGTAGACTTCTTTATCTTCTATTGTCGTGAAGGGTAGGGCCACTTACAATTTGGAAGGTGTGCAAGGGACCACCAATTTGTAGTTGGAGTAAAAACACTCTAATTATGCTCTCCCTCTTGTAACTAAAGATTTTCAAAGACTTGATCATGAAGAAACTCTGTGTATTATCATGTATACTTGAAAGGATGTAAATTTTATGTGTTTAAGTATGTATACTTGATTGACAAAAATACTTATGTATATGACAAATGATTTGTACATTAATCTAAATATGAGAGGAGTTCATTAAAAGGGAAATGTTTCTTAGTGAGTTTATAATGATGCATACTTGTTAATGTGTATAATTTTTATTAAATTATTAGTTTTGAACATGTATTAATTCATATCACCTTACAAAAAATTTGTATGAATTTGATTGATTATTATATAATGAATAATAGTTTGTTATATTAATGTGGTAGATTTGTAATTTCCAAAAATGGATAGGAATAAATGAAAAATATAATAATAACCCTATGGCCTAGCACACAACCCACATGCAATGAATAAAAATTATCCCAAATAATCTAAACTTGATGGAAGAGCTCATTCAACCCATAGTTTTTCCTTTGCCTTATATTCTATGTTTATTGATCATTTGCTAAGCATTTATATTTTGTCCCTTTTGAAAACTTACATTTTGATTATTGACTGACAAGATCATTCCTTTTAAATTACATGACCCCTTTTCCAAAATCATGATTATTGAAGAAAATCTATAAGCACCTTGGGTATTTTGTACTACTAAAATTAGTGATCCCTATATGTTATTTTTTTCCTATAAATAAATTTCTTGTATGTGTCATTCTTGCACTAATTTTAGCTTGGAAGCATTGTTTGGATGTGTTCAACATAGATAACTCCTAGTTATCCTTACTAATTAGGGATTTAATATTATTAATAGATTTCAAAAAACTTTGTATGGATCTTTTAATTGTGTCTCTTTGAAATTTTTACTCTTACCTCTTCATACACGCATACACCAATATGTCCAATCACTCATTGAAAATAATTATATCAAAAATCAAACTTGTTTCACAAATTTCCCTATATCTCAAGTCTTTGTAGCATCTAGGCTTCACAAAATATAATTGCCAAAATTTAAAGTTTTGGGAAAGGTGTATTATTTACCTTGCATAATGTTTAATGTAAAATTAATATTTAATTATGGTGTACCTAGGGAATCTAGGAATGCATGCATCACATGGGTTAGAAATTATTGGGACCACTTTGTATGTTATATTTAACATTAAGATAAATATTTAATGTGGATCACCCCTTGATAAATATTTAATATTAAAATAAATAGAATCAATTAGGAAAATTTAATACCAAAAGGAATAACTTAGTACCAAAAAGTAAATGAGGGGGACATGGTTTTTTAATTAGCTCATAGTTTAGAGGCACATGGTTTCTTTTTGTAATGTCACATGGTGGTTTTGTGTAAGCTTATTTCTACAAAAACCAAGCACATGATTAGTTGTTGAGGTTGGTTGTCATGAACTTTGGATTATTGGCTAAAATTGATTGATCATCTATTGTAATTTATGCATGTGTGAGGAGAGAAAGTATGGTTTGAGATTTTGGTTACATGATTCTTATTTTCTTGTTCACATGGAGTGAAATTAGAGAGCTCAATATTTCAAAATCCTTGTATGGAGAGTCTACCAGTGCATTATAATGTTCTCATGAGAATGCATTGAGTGTGTGAGTGATTTTAGAGGCTAGGTTTTTCACTCATGATGGTTTTTTTCTATGGTATATCTTGTCTCATCTTGATGGTATATTTTTTGATTCTTTTGCATTGTGAATTCTATTTTTTTCACATATTTTCTCTCTTGGGGTTATGTGGATTTTTATCTTTATACAATTTTTTATTTGGTATTAGAGCATAGTTATTAGGTTGAAAGAGGAAACATCTTACCACTTGTCAAGTTGAAGGAGGAAACATATTCTTAGTTGTAACCCTTGGTATGAGTATATTCTTGTGCATAGTTGAATGCATGGTCTTGCAATAAAAGAATAAAGGTATTTTCAAGGTTGTAGGTGTGTTTGTAGATGTAGTTTGTTACAAATTTTCTGTTTGATGGAGATTTTATTCAAGTGCTTTTTTTTATTGTTTCTATGAGGGTTTCGAGGATGGTATTTTGTTTAAGACCTATTAGACAAAAATAAAACTCACCATTGAGTCCAAAAGGCCTAAAAACCTTGGATCCATATAAAACATGACTATTTTTTAGGTTAATTTTTTTTTCATTTTCATGCCCTAGAAGGTATATTTGATTGATTTTTTTTGTACAATGCATATAGAATCTATATGGTCATTCAATAAAATTTGTAAAAGAGGGAAAATGACAATTTAAATAAAATGTATTAGCCAAATGATTTTCCCTACCTTTTACATTAGGGTGAATTACAAGATATAAGGTTGTTTAAAACTACATTGCTTATCTTTTTCTAACAATATTTTTTAAACAAAAAGATAAGAGTAATTAACTAGAATGCTTAAGGAAATAAACTGGTGAAAATTACTAAAAATAGAAAAATAAAAACCACCAATTAATTAGAAAAATGGAAAATGCAAAGGATAAAGAACTTGGAGCCTGAAGGAGGAAGTCATTGACTAGGATGCTAGTGCATCATGTGGACATTTACATGTTATATTGTCATCTATACAAACAACAAACAAAAAGTGCCTAAAAAATGTGAAAAATCTAACTTAGCTATTCAACTAACCTACAAGACTAGAAATAGAAAGAACTTCAACAAGTACTATACAATAATAAATAAACTAAGACTTTAATGATTCAAATTGATAATACAAATTTATTTTAAAACAAGAAAGCACTGGAAAATATTTGTTTGATTGAGTGTTATCAAAATACCTAGAATCACAAAGAAAAAAAATTGTTTGGGGTTGTTTAGAGGCTTTCTTCAATAAAACCCCCATTTTTCTATCTCTACCTCCATGGATAGCCAAGATAGATAGAAATAATATGTTCTTACTATATGTGTATCTAAAAATAAGAATAATAACACATTAAAATAATGGTGAAAGGGATGTGATAATCCCAAGGTTCTCAGGGGCACAATAAATGCTTGCAATAATAATAAAAGGAACAATATTACTTGAGAGGATTGATAAATATAAAGAGAGTGAGAGAGATAGAGATAATGTTGTGGTAGTGTTGTAAAAATCTTGAGAGTGTTGTATGGGATCTTGAGAGAGAGAGAGAGCTTGTCCAAATGAAAAGAGGGTTTCTAAAAATGAGAAGAGGAGGCAAGAGGAAGAGGTTAATGAGATGTTTAGAATTTTCCCAAGCTATTTTCAATAACTTGGGACGGTAACAAGTGGATTATCAAAGATTACCTTCAAATGATAAATTATCATACAAGAAAAAACCAACCTATGCTATTCTAACATAAATTTTTATAGAATATTTGCACCATCTGTAAAAAATAATAGATACACAAAATAAATTTCATTGTTGTGAATAAAACCCGGTTTTTGTTTTGTTTTATGAGCAGAAGATAAGAATTTAATGTAAAAATGTCTTTAGTAAAACATTATTTAAATTTTTACCCCTTATTTGCTATTGTGTATTTCTATCTCTAATTTTGGTGAAATGAAAGCCAATCATGAATTTCTCAAGCCTTTTGGATGCTATGGTAAGGCTTAAAATACCTCCAAGATTACCAATAAGATGAATTCACCCATATCTCACTATAGAATTGTAAATTGTCACCCTTGATAATTTCACACTAGGTATAGCCCCCCATGTGTCTAGACCTAATTGTGCTTATAATTTCTCATTTTATTATTATTATTCGGAAATTGAGATTAAATTGGAGATTGTTATCTAATATACATTTATCGACACTTATGACCCCAAAATAGGTCCAAACTAGGGTGCTAGCACCCCTTCCCAACTTATTTTGGCCCCAATTTAAATATGTCAATGTTGACATTTTAACATTTAGAAATCCAAAATCATTTTTTGGTTGTCAGTAATTAATTAGCTAGAAATTAAAGAAATGCATATAAATACAAATATTTTTCACCATTTCAAATCCTAGAATTTTGAAGTGACAATTGAGGCAGTCGAGAGCTTAATTATTGCAACATTATTTTAGTCAAGCATCATGTTAGCAATGCATCAAGTTTTTATGTGAGTTTGTTTATGTTTCATGTCCATTTGTTTTGTGATTACTTACACTTGCAGGACTTCAAATAAATTATCTAATTCTCCTTGAAAGTGATAAGTACAATGACTTCACTCCATCAAGGAATGTAGATTTGAGTGGTAAGTTGTAGTAGTTGTCAATTTGTCACTTATTTATCCATTTTCCTTTGCTTGACCAAGGGTAAGCACTATTTTCCATCATCATAGTCATTGTAGAGGTAGGAATACCAAAATGGTGTTTGAATTAGGTAATGCCCTATACGTCACAACCCTTTCCCCTCTTTCTTGTGTGCAAGTTACAAATTTGAATCAAAATTAGGCAAGGATTGAAAATATAATTTCTCATTCAAGAATTCAAGTCCTACAACTCAACAAATTAGGGAAAGTGGAATTTATTAGCGACAAAAAAAGTTTTGACATTGAGTCTGAAGAAGAAGAGCCTACATATAAGGACTAACTGATATATGAATTCCGATTCTGAGTGTGCACTTCCAAGTCTAGGGTTCCAATGCCTTTTTCCAACTAGATCAAGGTCAAAATTTCATGCCAAGTTCCTCTTTGTATCTCATTATTAGATTTGTAACTGTTATGTTAGCTTTTTTATTTTTCATATGTGTGATAAATTATATTTTCAAATCTAAGGCTTAATGTCAAATAGGCTTGTTAAAACACACACAAAATTTGTCTTCTTTACAACTCAAAAAGATACAAACCCTAGGAGAATGACTCTTCCTTGTGGAAGAAATATAATCATCTATCCTAGTTCATCTTTGTCCAAATTTGGATTCAAATGAAAAGAAGTTAATCCTAGTTGGATCTAGGATCAATTTTTCTACTTTACATTTTGGTGAACTCGACATATCCTACACTTGCAATTTTTTTTTTTTCATAGAAAAGTTCTAAAAATTGATTCAAAACCTAGGTTATTTTAAGATCTTGTTATTGATTTGAATTTTTTTCATTTCCAAAACTATTCATTTACATTCTTGTAGATCAAAACCATAAGATTGTGTTGAAATTTTCCATTAAAGAAGATAAATTTCTAAGCATCAATGGCCATGAGACAAGGAGGGGCAACAAGGAAGATGACAGGTGGTAGGGAGAATGAAATCAATGCAATCACCTTGGCTAAAGGAGGACAATAGTCAAATGGAAAATAAAGCATAGTAATATGTATATAGTGGTCAAGTAATGGAGGGCAAACCCATGAGACAAAGGTAGTCATTATGGCATTAAGGGTAAAGGACTATGCAAAAAAGGTCCTAATGATCGAGATATCTATAGAAATGGATAAATATATTCTAAAGGAAGCAATTTAGAATAGTTATCACTTATTTCATAATGACTAACTGAAAAGGTGATTAAAGTTTGAATTTAAAATTAGAAATTTTCAAATTTGGGTTCAATTCTACAAGCACAAAAATGATCTCAATCAATTTTGCACTCACAAACTTGAACTAGAGCAACAATTAGTAAATTTAGGGATCAAAAATGATTTCTAAGGATGAGTGATGATGGGATTAAGATTAGCTAATGTTATTGCTAACTTTCATTTGCACACTAGTTGATGCACAAAGAACAACTTAGTCACCTTGGGCCAAAAAATATAAGAGTATAGGGCATAGGTATGTTATTTTCACCATTACATTTTGAACCCACTTTGACTTGCATGTGAGTTAATATGATAATACATATAAATATAAAATCAATCAATTGACATTGATATTAGATATTTTCACATTCAAAGTATGAAAATCAGAGATGTCAAAACATGTGTACTCTCATTGCCATGAGTGTTCAATCAAGACCTTGTAAGACTTGATGAAATTTTTCCAAATGAGTAGCATACATCAAAATTTTCTAAATGAGCATAATCACAACTTGCAAAAATGTTTGTATAAAAATAAAATGAGTACTTGATGAGATATTTTTCCTAACAAAAAATAGTAAAGTTCAAACTAAGTAGACAAGAGCTCAAGCCAAATTGACAAATGTAAAAGAAAACTAAAGATGTGAAACAAGATTTGAATCTATAAATATAATGATAAGGGCTAACTAGATATGGTAGTGAAGCTCTTTTTAGTACCATAAGATAATCATGCCTATCATACATGCATAATTGAGATCATAACCATGAAGAAGCATAATTGATAATATATACCCCATCCATATGGCTGTGTACACTAGGAACAAGGAATTAGAGGTGAGGGAAAATGATAGCATCATGTTGTTGGAAATATGTGTTTTCATTGATGTCAACTCAAGATGTGTTTTCTTTTATGTCAAGTGTGTGTGTTGTGGTTTGTATAATACTTCAGAGTTAGTTAATGTGTAAAGATATCTATTGATATAGTTAGCAATGTAATATTTGAAGAGTGGTGATTAGTTTGATGTCTAAGTGTGATGTGGAGGTTAATACACTTGTTCCAATATGTTTTCAGCATGCCTAAATTGATATCTTATCAGTTTGGTATACCACACATAAAGAAAAGTTGCAAATTTTTTTGCTAAGGAATTTATAGTGTATACTCTATGATAAATTCATGGTAATGTGATCCACATCCCTCCATAGAGAAATATTTTTTCTTGAGGTTTAGAAGATAAGATGGTTGAGATGTGAAGGTGTTATATTCAAGAATTCAATTCATTACACCTTACACTGTGAACGTTATAAGTGATAGTGTTTTGGTCTGTGCTTTGACAAAGAAAAGTATTGGTAAAGACATGTTGGGATGCTTCACATTTCTCCAGAAGTGAAGTGATGACCTTGCAATTTTGAATACACGATCAGTAATGTTAAATGCACACCAATTTGTAGTATCTAGTATTTTGGTGGTCTGCAAGATCAGTTTTCAAATGATAGTTTGCTAGAGTTTGTCTGGAATGCTCTATTCCTGTATATTCAATGGGTTTCTTCAATTGTGCCAACATATAATGATCAGAAACTTCAATAAAAAGGTTGAAGAGATATTGTGCATGAACTATAATGCTTGCATCTTGGTCTACATGATATTTTTGGTTTCTCCCAACAGCGCAAAGTTGAACAACTGGTAGGTTTGGTGGTATTGTCATTGTTTGGGCCAACAAGATTGTTTTCTTCATTTGTGGTTGGTCCTGATTAATTAATATTGCTTTGGAGGATGTTTTGAGATGGTTTGTCTTTTTATACCATGTGTTGATCCACAACTCTTTTTATCTTTATAATGTATACATTTGGGCCAACCTATGTAGTTCCATGTTTTTCATCTAAATGTCATCTTGGAGTCGACCTAATTGGGGTTTTAAGTTGTTGTAAAGTATACTTATAGAAGATAAAAATTATTTGTAAAGAGATTAAGGAATAGAAAATAGAGATTGAGAAGTATGTTGAAGATAAAGTGTGTGAAGTTAGTGTGAAGGATTAATTGTGTGAAAAAGGGACTGCAACATCAACATATGTTGGATGCTTATTTATAAAAGTTCATATTCATATTTCTCATTATAATTTTCATGTATCCTTCTTTGAGATAGTGTTATTGTCAAATAAAGATGCACCCTTGCTAAGCTATTAACTGTAGCGACCTATTGACACATGGGAACACTTCGAGGTTGTGGGTGACCTGAGGATGAAGTGAACCTCCAGATTATGGGTTGGTTCCCCTTTTTGTTATCTTGAGAAAACTAAAGAATGATAAGGAAAAGAGTAAGAAGGATATACCTGAATTTAAAACCAATCACTAACAGGTGATACACCAAAGATAAAAATATGACAATACTATAGAAAGCTCACAGAAAATATCAATAGAGCTAAACAATCTCACAATACAAAGATTTATGTTTATAAAAACCAATCTATGTAAGGTTCCAACTATTCTAATGCTTAACACAAGGAAAACAAAGATGTTTTCACAGATATAAACACAATAGAAAGAGATCACTAACATAAACCTGCTTTATGACATAAAGTTCTTTGCATCCAGTACTGAAGGAATATGATAAAATAAAGGATCACACAGAATTTTATCATGCAACTCACAACCAGTCACTAAAACAACAAAGAAAATCTGTGAAGGAAATGACTTTCTATTGAGAAAAAGTCTCCGTGTTACAGGTTTGTAGAATTTATGAAAATGAGTTACAAAGGCTGAATAATGCTCTTTCAACAATCTCCTAACCAAGAACTGCTTTACAAAAAGGAAAAAATGCCATATATACCAAAATAATGTCGGCCCGTTAGGGCTTACAAAATATCAGCCTTCGGAAAGATCTGCCCCTTAGATCTTTTTATGAAATTAATTCTGCATCCGATTGCATCCTCATGTCCATCTTGGTGAGAGATCACCCTCAGGGGAAGCCTTAAGATCTTTTGCAGCATTAACTTCTAGTCCTCATGTCCCTCTTCAAATCTCCTTTCCGAGCTGCCTTGAATGCTCCTGAGCTCAAAGAAAATCCACGTCGATTTCATTCCGTTGATCTTCCTCTCACTGGTCAAAATGCCACGGCTCGCCTGTAGTTTCCTTCAGATTGGTCGAGCTCATGCCATGTAGATTCTCGACGGTGAAAGGTTGCTTCATCAAAATTTCATGTCTGTGAGACACTAATCATGTCTCCCTGATGCGATTATGCCCTTCGACAGTTATCGGCATAGCTCTCAACCATCGGTAAGAGCTCATAACGAGTTACAAAAGTCACACCGATGTCAAAAATTGTCGCCCAGACTATCGCTGTCGGCCAGACATCATAGCGAGGGAACCTTCATTAGGCGAGCTCATTTCACTATCGGGGAGACTACACCTGGTCGGCCAGACGTCACGGTGAGCTCAAATTCTTTCGTCGATGCCACTTTACTTTGGCAAAAAATCCACCCTGTTGGTGAGACTTTTCCCCTTCGGCTAGACCTCTTGCCGAAGGCAATATTTTTCATCCCCGCCGATGGCCTTGTGAACAATATGTCACTGAGACCCTTGTCTGTCGGTAGGACCTTATGGCAAACAAAGGTCCCTTCCCTGATAACAATCTCTTTTCGGTAAGACCTCCTGCGGGTCGGCAAGACATTATACAGATGGTAAACTCTCTCGGC
This sequence comes from Sequoia sempervirens, assembly GCA_007258455.2. Taxonomy (NCBI): domain Eukaryota; kingdom Viridiplantae; phylum Streptophyta; class Pinopsida; order Cupressales; family Cupressaceae; genus Sequoia; species Sequoia sempervirens. The sequence goes on along the minus strand of VDFB02271358.1, from coordinate 1,196,009,995 downwards.
GAGCTCACTTTCCTTTGCCGAGAGCTCACCTCATTTCGGGGAGACATCCCTGTGTCGGCGAGACGTCACATCGAGCTCCCTCATTCTCCCCGAGCTCCTTCATTTGTCAGGGAGACATCGCTATGTCGGAAAGACTCTATGCCGAAGGCAAAACCTTCGGCGAGACCATCAGTAGTCGGCCAGACATCATGTAAAAAATGCTTCCTTTCTTTCATCAAGACTTCTTTGTGTCGGTAGGACATCTCCTCGAGACCACCGTCCTACATCAAAGGAATTATGTTTCGGTGAGACATCATTCGGTCATCGAGACATCTTAGCGAGCTCCACCTTTTTTCCCCGATGACATCTTTTTTCGCCGAGACATCTCCCCGAGCTCCTATTTCTTCGGCGAGATCCCCGGCCTTCGGCGAAACATTACACCGATACCAATCCCTCTCGGCGAGACCTTTCACTATCGGTGAAACCTCATGGAGAATGTAAAACTTTATCTCTGATGATGGCCTGGTGAACAACTGTCGGCGTGACTCCCACCGATCGGGAAGACTTCACAGTGGACGACAAGAGTCTTACACCGAGTGCCAAACATTACACCGAGCCCTTTTGTTTCGGTGAGACCACCCTTGGTCAGGGAGACATCATAGCGAAGGCACAAGATTTCATCGAGACCTCTTGCAATCAGAGAGACACATGAAGACTCATGGCAACCCGAATGTCCTGGCGATGGGTGTATTAAACCAAGTAGAATGCACTGCCAGTCGGCAAGACAACAGGGGGGTCTTGCCGACTTTCTTCTTTGATGAATTTTATGCAAAATCTGATTGAGGCGAGGCTTTCCAATAGCTCCTTAAGGAATGTATCAGGGGTATGATTTAATCATGTACAAAAATGTCCCCATTTGACCTTCATGAACACCTGAAACACAGATTGCCCTGCTTGATTGAGCCCATAGGTGAAAATCGGGCAACATTTCTGGTGACCTCTTCTGGATGTTTGCATGTTAAACATGTAAACCAGTAGCCTAGGCCTATCCATTGGGTATGGAGTCAATCTCTGCTCTTCAAATTTCTGAAAACCTTGTAACTTAGCTTCAAACCAAACCGATTGAAAGAACTACTGCAACTCTGTTGAAGACAGAGCCTGAAAAACAATGTGCAACAACTGCACTTTATTGAAAATGTGACAAAACTGAAATGAAAAGTGCCATGGGGCACTTATTCAAAGCAAAAACTAAAACTACAACTACTCTATCCTACACTACCTAGCAGTGGTAGTAATCAGACATAACCGTTTACTGGTTGTGAGAAAAAAATTGCCCTTTCTCACCAACTTAGGACGTGCTTCCAACTTGTAAATTGTCCAATAGTGATGAAGGAAAAGTAAATGCTGAGTGCATAGATTAAACCCCTCTTTAATCATGGAAACTACCTCCCTTTTTGTGTTAGACAAGAGGCGCATGCAACTATTTTGAATAGTTTGAGCAACTTGCATTGATGCCTTTTGATGCTCAATCTCGCACTCCCAAGTAGGTAATTCAAATGGCAACCCCTCTTGAGTGCCTGCTAAGTATGCCAGGTTTCTGATAGGACATCCCCTTGTTATGATACCCAACTTGTAACTTTCAGCCCCTTGTTGATCTCTAAAGACTTCATCTTTTCTTTGAAAAGATGTTGATTGGAGGTAATATGCAGGTTGTTCATTGACTGCTACAGTATGATCTTCTTGAAAGATTTTTCTATTATTGTTTATAGGAGGATCAACTGTTCTTTCTTTCAGCTCTGCAATGAAAAAGGAGTCATGCTTCTTTGCATCATGTATAATAGTCTCTAAAAAGAAACCATTAATGTTTTCGATGGTTGGATCTTCTTGACTAAAGAGCTGATATCCCTGTTGGATAACTGAAAACAAATCTTCAAACTGTGGTTCCTTATGCTCTTTGTTAATGAAAAAATATAGCTCCTCCTTAACAAAGTGGGGCAACTCATCAAATAAGTTCATAGGCTGCAAGGCATTATCTTCTACAACTTTTTCAATAGTCTCACTGACTTGAATGGGTTGATCACATGCTTCCCTTTCATATGATACTAGCTCATCATCTATGTTAGAACAAAAAGCTTCTATGATATCATCTAACTCATAATCTTGCATTAAATCTAGATGAGTCTTATCATTTAGTTGCTCCATACCAGACATAGATGCTATCATGCATGTGAGATCTTCATCTTCATCAAAAAATTAAGGAATTTCATCAAACAAGTCAGCGATATTCTCTGGCTGTTCCAAATCAACTGGTAAACCAGGAACCTTCATGCTCTCTTCAGCTTGCTCAACATAACCAGGTAGTGGGTCAAATAAAGAAATTGAACCCTCCTCCTGTTTAAGACTTTTTTGCTGTAGTCGGTAACATGCTACAGCTAAATGCATTGGATTTACTTTGCTGATCCTCTCCATGAGGAGTAAGTCATCTGGATCAATGGGCTGCTCTTGAGGGATGATAGACTGATCTTGTTCAGGTGCTACATTCTCTTGCATTGAATTGAATCCATTAAAGCTTGGAATTTCAACTTGAGAAGACTTACTAGGGGATTCGAGAAGACTTACTAGGGGATTCGAGAGGTTGTCTTTTCCTAGAGCTGGAAAACTTGTACTTGGGAACCTCTTGTTTGGAAAATTTTAGCCTCATTTATGCATCTTTTGCAGCCAACTGCTAGACAAGGCTCTCTTCAAATTGCCTCTTTTTGGCCTCCCATTCCTACTCACTTGTCTAAGCTTGGTAACCTTTTTATTCTTGTTGCCAATCGATCTCCTGTTGTCCTTCAATCTCCAACATTTGTCTTTGAAAATCAATGATTATGTCATCGATGCACATGTTGATAACTCCTTGAGATTGGGCATGTGAACAAACATGTTGGTTAGAATTATGATGGTTTTGCTGAGACTGTTGTTGGAAATATATAGGTTGATGCACAAACTGAGCAGGGGTGGGAGGGTGGCAAACTTGTGGGGAATATTGATAATCTCCTGTAGCAAAGATACTTGGACTAAAAATAGCTGCATACTCATTTTGATATGACTGATAATTGGGTATATAAGCAAAACTTTCATGAAATGAGGGATGATTAGCAGTTTCATGACAAGCTGGATGATAGAACATGTCTTCATAAAATGTAGACATTTTGGAGCATTCATAGAAGCTGGAAATGCATTAAAATTTCTTGCAAAACAAGAAAACTAGGTCCGATTTTTTGGAAATAAGAACATACTAGCACTTAATCTGCTTGCAACCAGTTGTTATTCTCCTGGAGTCGCCAGGTATGTAAAGAAAATGCCTCCAAAAGGCTGAAATTACTACCGCACACACCAAACAGTAGCAATAAAATGCATAAACATGAACTGAGAAGCAATTCACGGTCCCACCGGGCGTGCCAAAAATTGTTGTCAAATAAAGTTGCACCCTTGCTAAGCTATTAACTGTAGCGACCTATTGACACATGGGAACACTTCGAGGTTGTGGGTGACCTGAGGATGAAGTGAACCTCCAGATTATGGGTTGGTTCCCCTTTTTGTTATCTTGAGAAAACTAAAGAATGATAAGGAAAAGAGTAAGAAGGATATACCTGAATTTAAAACCTATCACTAACATGTGATACACCAAAGATAAAAATATGACAATACTACAGAAAGCTCACAAAAAATCTCAAGAGAGCTAAACAATCTCACAATACAAAGATTTATGTTTATAAAAACCAGTCTATGTAAGGTTTCGACTGTTCTAATGCTTAACACAAGGAAAACAAATATGTTTTCACAGATATAAATGCAATAGAAAGAGATCACTAACATAAACCTGCTTTATGACATAAAGTTCTTTGCATCCAGTACTGAAGGAATATGATAAAATAAAGGATCACATAGAATTTTATCATGCAACTCACAACCAGTCACTAAAACAACAAAGAAAATCTGTGAAGGAAATGACTTTCTATTGAGAAAAAGTCTCTGTGTTACAGGTCTGTAGAATTTATGAAAATGAGTTACAAAGGCTGAATAATGCTCTTTCAACAATCTCCTAACCAAGAACTACTTTACAAAAAGGAAAAAATGCCATATATACCAAAATAATGTCGGCCCCTTAGGGCTTACAAAATATCAGCCTTCGGAAAGATCTGCCCCTTAGATCTTTTTATGAAATTAATTCTGCATCCGATTGCATCCTCATGTCCATCTTGGTGACAGATCACCCTCAAGGGAAGCCTTAAGATCTTTTGCAGCATTAACTTCTGGTCCTCATGTCCCTCTTCGAATCTTCTTGTTGAGCTGCCTTGAATGCTCCTAAGCTCAGAGCAAATCCACGTTGATTTCATTCTGTTGATCTTCCTCTCACCGGTCAAACTACCACGGCTCGCCTGTAGCTTCCTTCAGATTGGTCGAGCTAATGCCACATACATTCCTAATGGTCAAAGGTTGCTTCATTAGAATCACATGTCGGTGAGACACTAATCATATCTCCCCGATGCGATTATGCCCTTCGACAGTTATCGACATATCTCTCAACCGTCGGCAAGAGCTCATAGCAAGTTACAAAAGTCATGCCGATGTCAAAAATTGTCGCCCAGACTATCATTGTCAGCTAGACATCATAGCGAGGGAACCTTCATTAGGTGAGCTCATTTCACTGTTGGGGAGACTACACCTGGTCGGCCAGACGTCACGGTGAGCTCAAATTCTTTCGCCGATGCCACTTTACTTTGGCAAAAAATCCACCCTGTCGGTGAAACTTTTCCCCTTCGGCCAGACCTCTTGCCGAAGGAAATATTTTTCCTCCCCGCCGACGGCCTTGTGAACAGTCTGTCGCCGAGACCCTCGTCTGTCGGCATGACCTTATGGCGAACAAAGGTCCCTTCCCCGATAACAATCTCTTTTCAGTAAGACCTCCCGCGGGTCAGCAAGACATTATGCCGATGGTAAACTCTCTCGATGAGCTCACTTTCCTTCGCCGAGAGGTCACCTCATTTCGGGGAGACATCCCTATGTTGGCGAGACGTCACAACGAGCTCCCTCATTCTCCCCAAGCTCCTTCATTTGTCGGGGAGACATCGCTATGTCGACAAGACTCTATGCCGAAGGCAAAACCTTCGGTGAGACCATTAGTAGTCGGCTAGACATCATGTTGAAAATGCTTCCTTTCTTTCGCCGAGACTTCTTTGTGTTAGTATGACATCTCCCTGAGACCACCGTCCTATGCCGAAGGAATTATGTTTCGGTGAGACATCATTCGGTCGCCGAGACATCTCAGTGAGCTCCACCTTTTTTCCTCGATGACATCTTTTTTCGCCGAGACCTTCGTTAGTCGCCGAGACATCTCTCCGAGCTCCTATTTCTTCGGCGAGATCCCTAACCTTTGGCGAGACATTATGCCGATACCAATCCCTCTCGGTGAGACCTTTCGCTATCAGTGAAACCTCATGGTGAATGTAAAAATTTATCTCCAATGATGGCCTGGTGAACAACTGTCGGCATGACTGCCACCGGTCGGGAAAACTTCACAGCGGACGACAAGAGTCTTACACCGAGCCCTTTTGTTTCGGTGAGACCACCCTTGGTTGGGGAGACATAATAGCGAAGGCACAAGCTTTCACCGAGACCTCTTGTAGTCGGAGAGACACATGAAGACTCATGGCGACCTGAATGTCCTGGTGATGGGTGTATTAAACCAAGTAGAATGCACTGCCAGTCGGCAAGACAACAGGGGGTCTTGCCGACTTTCTTCTCTGATGAATTTCATGCCAAATCTGACTGAGGTGAGGCTTTCCAATAGCTCCTTGAGGAATGTATTAGGGGTATGATTTAATCATGTACAAAAATTTCCCCATTTGACCTTCATGAACACCTGAAACACAGATTGCCTTGCCTGATTGAGCCCGTAGGTGAAAATCGGGCAACAAGTGTGACTCATCAGGTCCTTGTATCTTGCACTAAGGTTTTTCGCCTATTTCTGTAAGTACATAGGAAGTGAGCCTTAAATAACATTGTAATATTTGTAAGAAGTGAGCTTCATATATTGTGAGTTAAATCTCATTGTGGTTTTTCACTCATTGGGTTTTCCATGTAAATTTTTTGGTGTCATTGTGTTGTGCATGTTTTCCTTTTCTTCTTTTCTTTTAGTTTATGTGATATGATATTGAATCTACAAATGGGAATGGTTAAGTTTTAATAAATGCTAATTCACCCCCCCTCTCAACACTACATTGTGTTCAACAATTGGTATCAAATTCAAGTTCCTTCGAGAAGGTTAGCAGCTAAGGTTGATCCACTCTTGAACACATGGGGTCAGTAGAAAAGATCAATGATATGTTTATTCTAGAATCAGATTTGGAATCAATGGAACTTGAAGGTTAGGATATCAATCAAGATGGTTGTGAAGTAGATTTTGAAGGAGAACTCCAGTCTACTCTTGAAGATCAGGATGAAGCAAGATTGCAAAATATCAAATATGAGTGCATGCTTGAAAAATCAAAGGAGACAATTGAAAAATTAAGGGCAAACGCTAAAGAATCAAAAGAAGAAATTGACAAAATGAAAGATCAAATAGAAGGAGGAAATGAATGTGAGATTAAAATCAAAGAAGCGGAAGTTGTGATATCTGATTTGAAAGTTAAGATCAAACAAGGAAAGAGGATTGAAGATTGTTTGAATACTAAGCTTAATGATAAAATAGTTAAATGCTCAAAACTTGAAGAAGAGATTGTATCTTTGAGAAAATAACTTGAAAAATCAAAAGAGAAAATTGACAAGGGTTTAAATCTAGGAGGAGGTTCTAAAAATCTTGACGAGTTGATTAACTCTCAAAATCCATCTAAAGAGAAATCCGGACTTGGTTTTTAAAAAGGGAAAAGTCTTATGAACAATGCATCTGCAAACCTATATGATAACTTCAAAGCAAAAGGAATGCTTGAAACAAGGGAGGAGAGATATTGCACTGAAAAAACTAAGGAGGCATCCTCCAGAGATGTAAAGAAAAATAAAGATAGCAAGAAAGAAGGAGGATTCATTCTTGTCCAAAACAAGAAAATAAAATTTAGAAAGTATGCCCCTAAACAAACTGCTCTGATCAAGTTAAATGGTAACTTCTATACTTGTAATAAGTTTGGTCACAAGGAATTTGAGCACCTAGAAGCAAGATGAGTTAGAATTCATTTAGGCCTCCAAGATACAATGCTATGAACTTTGAATCATTTCATGGTTAGTGTTATGCTTGCAATAAGTTTGGTCATAAGGCTAATGAATATAGAAGTAAAATGATAAGGAATAGTAATGCTATGACTTCTCAATCCTTCTATGGTTACTGCTACACATGCAACAAGATTTGTCATAGGTCTACTGATTGTAGATCCAATGTGAGAGGAAGTAATTATGCTCCATAAACTAGTATCACCTGCTAAAATTGAAATAAACTAGGACACATTGCAAGGTTTTGTAAGGGAAGGAATGCAAGTTCTTTTTCTCCTCAAAAGAAATCTAACATTATTCAAAAAAGGAAGGAAATGAACAAAGTATGGAAGAAGAAGGAAGAAAGTGAAACAAAGAATTAATCTATACCTTAGTCTAGTGCAAATGGATCCTCCAATAATTGAAAACAAATTATTGGCTTAGGGGGAGTTTTAATTGAAAGTTTTCCAAATCCCTATAAAGTATTAGATGTCAAAGACTTCAACATAATGGTTATTAGTGGCATGGATATTTTTTCTCAAGGTTTCAAAGCGAATAAACTCTCCACAGAAGTGTGTTGAAAGATTATGGATCTTTGTGATATCTCAAACAATGAAAAGTTGCTAGTGTCAAGTACTAAGAATTGCATTTAATGCAGAGTGACTAGGGTTGGTGTGAAGCATATTTAGTTCCTATTTGATTAAAATTGGTTTCATTCGAAAGATATCAAGTGTATGCAAGAGATAAGGAGGTGAAGAAGATTTTCAACAATCTACGTGTAAACCCTAACGACAGTAAATAACAAGTATTTATCTAGTTTTCTTGTAAAACCCTAGTATTTAGAAAAAGCTATCATGGCTACACCAGTTGTTATTGATGTTTTTTGAGAAGCCAAGGCCCAAATACAAGAAGTTTCCATTCAAAGAAATGGAAGTGGACAAAGATGGCACATTTTCAAAAGTTCTAGCAGATTTTGTGTACTATGAAGATATAAGGATTTACATCCATACCCATTTGATTGAGATTAACTATACCTCCCCCTTTGAAGTGGTTCGATATGAGTTACTAAATGAGAATGGAGTATACATGTTGAAGTATGCAAATATAGTTGTGAAAGAGTTGGACATCTAGAAAGAATTTCTATACTTCTACAAAAACAAGGAAAGGCTAAGGATTGTCTTGAGCCATATTCATGAGGATTTCATTTGGCTAGAAAAACCCTACACGATCATAAAGGATGCAATTAGGGCAGTTACTTGTCTTTTTTCCTTCAGACCAGTCCTAGTGCTAAAATATATAAATAATGAAATGGTTATGGAGCTCATCGGTGCTAAATTTGATAAGAGAACCCTAATTGTAAAGGATATCATTGATCCTAGTGTTCAATATGCATCAATAAGGATTTCATATAAGATTTTCTTTACAAACAAAGAAGAATTTTCCATCATCACTACAATTCACACTACACATCAAATGGTAAAAGAAGGTACCAACTTTGATCTAAGTGAACTGTTAAGAGAGAAAGTAATGGCGAATCTAAGGAGGAAAAATAAACCAATTATAACTTCAGGTTTGGTTCTTTGATTATATGCCTTACTTTCTTATTTTTGAATGAGTTACCTGGTTTTAAGGGTAAAATATGGGATAAATTCACTATGATAGCAACACAAATTAAACAATATATGAATAGTTTTTTGAATGAGCAAGTATACACTACTTTCTATTGGGGATTTTTCAAGAATTTTCAAAATGAGATGCAAAGAAAATATAGGATAATATCTAGTTTGGTCTAGAAGTATGAGAATGAGGTAACTTTTATGGTTAACAAGGATCACTGTCTCATGGAAGTAGTGGAGCCCAAAACCTCATGGATACTTGAGCTACCTTAGGAGATTGAGAATGAATTTGTATAGAATTATATATTAGATATTTTTTTGTCAAAACATAAGGATCCAAAAGTAAAAATAATTGGTACATATAGAGAAATTATGGATGAAATCTACCAGAAATAGAGAGAAAAATCAAATGAAAATAAAGTCAAAGAGTGCTTAAGGAGATGGGTTATCCACGGTATTCAAAGATAAAAGATAAGTATAAGCTTCACAAAATATTAGGTACTTCAAAGACTACATCTGATATCCTTATGGAGGTCTCTATTGCCAAATCTACTACTTTGGAAGCCAATAAAGGTCTAAGGAGATCTGATAGATCATCTCCTACTTCTGCATATGCTCTTTAGCCCTCCGAGTCTACATAAATAATTGGTAGTAAAAGAAAAGAAACATTTGTAATCTCTTTGGAGAAAAAGGCCACTAAAGTTAGGCATGCTAGGCCTAAACAAAAGGAAAAGAGAGAAAAGACAAATGAGGAAGAATTAGATGATCTTGAAGAGACTGAAAAAGAAGATATCTCCTTGTAAAAGAAGAAAGGAAAAGAGATTGCTAAAGAGAAAGTTGAGAAATGTAATATGCCAATCGTACACTAAAGTAAATTTTCCTAAGTTTTCATTGTGCGAGTAAAATAAACTATGTAATAAACCATTGCAATAATTTTTTTCCTTTCTTTATTGAACATATATGAACAGAGATGCTATAAAAAATTACAATAAGGATTTCCATTTTAAATCAGTAATTCATAAAGTATAATATTCCAAGAATGTACACAACTACATACACAACTCCTTTGAGCTTCATAGAATAAGATATAGATGGTCCAGGAATCGACCTTTAAAAACCTTGGTCCTCTATCGCCTGTTGAGGAGGAAAAGCATCACTTAAGTGCTTTTGTGCCAACCATGGACTCATATGTAGTCCCCCACACATATATCAATGATAGATATCCCTTCCCTTGATGAAGGTATTGGTTGGGTAACCCCAAACGACATACCGCTTTGAGCTTAGTGTTGTGCCCTACATGACTAGGATTTATAACCTACGCTAAGTAACCCTCATGATTTTAAATGGACATAGTGAACTGATAGTGGAGCCCTGGGAAATCACACTACTATGGCCAAAGTGTTCTCACTCAGTATAATCAAGCAAAGGTCTACCATTCACTTACACTATGGTAAGCTTATTTTGACTTAAGACCATTATATATATGCTTAGGTAATCCCTCTCCATGGGTTAGCTAATCCCCAGGGTAACCTATCTCTTTAACACAAACCTAAGGTAACACAACTCATTAAGCAAAGTACTGGTTCCCTCCCTTCACTAGACAACAACCCGAGGAGTAACCTACTAGCCTTCTAGCATAATCAATATCTAGCTATGAGTATCCCTTAAGCTACCCATGTTTATTCATATCTAGTATAATAATAATACCTATGAAAAAAAAATTCTCCTATCATGGAGTAACTACAAGCATTTCACAAATAGAGTAAATAGTTTCCACTTTTCTTTCTAAGCAAACATTCCTTTTCCCTAAATGCAAGTAACTACAATAAACTAGTTTAAACAATCAAGAAACAACTCATTCAAAACTAATACAAACAAGGGAAGAATATCTTCATGCCTGTGATAAGCTTTCTAATTCACTGGCTGCAAACACAACACTTCCATAACAACAACTAACTTGGTATCGATCCCTCCAACAATGTCACAGTAACTACTAACTCACAAGTTGACAAATACTTCACTCAAAATAACGATAAACTCTCTCTAATGCTCAAAAATCTCACTCATTGTATTAGGCCGATTAATGCAAATAGAAATGTAAATAGAATATAAAAAAATTCTCAAGGAATGCGTCCCAAACAAGTGAACTAGCTCCACTATTTATACAAAAATTTGGATACCTCTAAACCTACATTTTAGGCATGAGTTTTGACAAAAAAAAGCATGCATAGCAACACATATATCACAGCTAAAAGGTGGTGTACATATAAGCACATACTTAGCTAAAACAAGCTACAGATTGACCTTGTTGATTGACAACAAATAGAGATTAATTCAAATCAACGCATGATTGAATTTGGATTGCATTTCATAATGGACATCTACAGGTATAAGGATTTAAAGGTGGCACCAAAGCATCAATATTCACTTACAGAGTTGGCACAGTTTCCATCATATCTGAAACAGTCAATAAAAAATATGCAACACCAAGCTCGCATTGACTAAGTCTTGGTATGCGTCAATTCACATAATAAATCAGTTTGACAAAGTCATCAATTGGCTATGTATTACCTCGCACGTCTCTTATAGATGTTGGTTGATGCTCAATGACATGGCATTTAAGTTTACTAAGTCCATGGGCTCTCCACAAAAGGTGTTAACTTATTCATTCACCTTTCATCGACTTAATGGTTGCTCATTATTTTACAGATTGCATACTCTTTATATGCAGACAACAAGAGTAACATGCGGCTAAAGAATATAGTCATAACTATATCATACTTCAACCTTGATTTGGTTTAATAAATCGGCCTCAAAGTTATTTATGATAATCGACTTCAAAGCCATATATAGTATTTTGAATATATATATATATAACATATATTTACATTTACATACATATATATACATATATATTGGTACACACACACATATATATGTATATGTATATATATGCGTATATATATATCCATATTTATCATATGTCTATAAAGCATGTATATATAATTGATATACAAACAAGTACAATTAAGATAGCAATCATATTGTTATATTAATATATCAATTGTGTATACATATATATAAATATATGCCTCTTTGTACATGTATACATATGTATACATGTATCAATACATTTGTAATGACATGTCCATTTTCCACCATACACGCATATTGATACATATATACATATGGATATATGTATATACTTTATATATATACACATTCGATTCTCACATCAAATCATACATAATTATTATGGTATTGATAAGAGCTTACGAGCAATATATCTATACGTATACATATAAATGTCATTAGATCCATCAGATAGTTCCATGCACATAAGTAACTTGTGCATGAGTGTGCATAGAGACATCTATCTATGTACCTTCATGTATGCGTTCCTTCTTGTGTATAGTCTATCATCGACATGCATGTGTGTGTGTATACATATTCCTCATATTTTCCACATATCAGTACAGACATAGTAACAAGGAAAGAACTCACAACCTCAAATAGATAAACATCACCCAATAATGCACTCAAAATTAAACAAGAATCTTACTAATGCAGACATATTAACTAAGGATGACTTACCAACTTCCCACTTAATAACCTGACTCAACTATTCTATTGTGGTGTGTGTAAGCTCAGATAGGTTACGTTACTGGTTAGCTAACCAAGACCTTCTCCTAAGTGATACTTTCCCTTCGCTTGGAGGAATTGAACATATACCTACAACCATTAACACATGCACATGGCATTCAGTTGTTCACAAAACATGCAGTATACATAATATATCTACAAAGTTAGAATATCAATTCAATATGCATCCAATCACATAAATGCATTCCTTCATATGATATTAAATGAGAACATTCATTCATAAAGAAGTAATAACAAAGTGTAAGTACAATTTATTCATCCACTAAATTCACATCACATTCTCATTTTACCCTACATAGTAATAGTAAATAGTAATTACATAATTGAGGTCTAACATACTCATCCCTTGTGAATCATCATCCTTGATGATTTTATATAGCAACATAAAAAAAAAGAACAATTAACACATTGTTTCAAGAATTCTCAAAAGCATCTAAAACATGAGAATTTTTTTTTCGAATCTTAGCATAATCCGCCCAAGTGGCCGAGTCTTCTACATACTGGTCCCACTAGACTTTGTACTACATAACCTCCCTATTATGCAAGAAAAGATTACATGTTTGAAACACCTTGATGGGATCAAGTATTACCACTCTGGGGTCCTGTACCTATAAAGAAGTCCAATCAATAACATGATTATTGTTAATGAATTTTCACCTACAACTCAATTTGGTAGAGTTGAAACAATTGATTACATCTAGAGGTGAAAGGTATTCAAATATTTCTACTAAAATCTTAACCATTATAAAGAAGGATGCTAAAAGATAGAATTCATTTTTTTCATTCAATGCTTTGCAACATAAAGGAGACTACATAAAATTGCAAGATATTGCTTTCATTCATTTTGTAATGTTTCATTCATTTTGCAATAAGAAATATACACAAGACTGAAAAGTGTTGTTGTTCTATATATTGAAAAGAAGAGAATGCTCAAATGTCCCACATAAGTCGTGGGAGTAGCTAAACTAAAGCAACATACATCTATGATGCATTAAATCAGTTGAACAAGTATTAGATGTATGCAAGAGAGCCTAAAAATCAAACATCACAAGAGCATTGAGCTTCACTGTTTTTATCTAACAAGTTTTTTCATTGTGTTAGTATAGGTGAAATCCTGTTGCTGGATTCATCTATTTTTACATCATAGAATGTGGTGAAAAAATGGGCTCCCACAAGGGTTGAGCCCAACATGCTTCCCCTAAATCTTAAGAGGGGTTTGAAATGGGAGGGAGACATTCAACTTTTCAAATAAGAGAATATTCTATTGTAAGGTAACTGGGCATATTGTTCATTCATGACAACCAAGTCAAAGGTGCAATGAGGTTACCCCTTTCTCTTTGAAATGGGAATCACAAATGAGAATGGGATTATTTAGAATGCTTAAGTAATATGCAAAAAATTGAATGAAAGCGCATCATTTGCATCATGGTTTTACATTGTCCATTGTTGTCATAACATCATTCCTGTTGTTTTCATCATATGAAATGCATACTTTAGAGAGTCAAATCAGTCATAGTCATCTTGACTGAGGGAAAATCAAGGAAGGGAGCTTGAAAGGCATGCCAAGGTGTAAAGGACAATAAGCAAGAAATAAGAGCAATGCCATTTGAGCAGTGACTTTATTTCCACAAGTGATGAGGTCACTTTCAGTCTACAGTTGCATACAAGACAAGCTCCATAATAAGACAAAACATAAAGATAGTGTCATAGAATTCATAGTATGAAAGAATCAACATCAAGTTTAGGACAACCTCCTATATTTTTTCCAAAACCAAGAGTAGAGGGTAGTCCCATGGGCAGTAAACTCTTTGGTAACATTTTCATCAAAACCCTTGCTTGCTTTAGCTTGTAGACCTCAGGGGATAGAAAGTAATGTAGAGGGAAGGTGACTGTGATATTGATTTGAAGGTTTCTTCAGATTTTTGTCATGGGATTGATGAGTTTGGATGGTGATGTATAAAGACAATGATGACATTTAAAGCTTCTGACTTCACATGAAAGTAGTGACTATACAAGTGAGGGGTTGATAAATCTTGGCTTGGGGTTCGTGGTATAAGTGTGTAGATTGGGACTCATGTTAATGGAGGAGTTCATTTTACAAAACTAATGGATACTTACACAAAAGATATTCTTGCTACATTTGAATGAGGGCAGTCGACAACCTCATTGAATTCCTTCCATACTTTGCATCAAGTAAAGGATGCTTAAAGAAGTAAAGTGCAGATCTTTAAGGGGATAGTTTGAGCATTGCCACAGTCCACATAGTCATGAGAATATAAATGATATCTTAGGTTTTGAGAACAAGAGGGCATGGGTTTTCAAAACCCTATCTCACATTTGAAACAAAAATGAAGCATGATCATTTTCACAAAATGAAGAAATATAATTAGAATCCTCAGGCAAGACAGTGCACTGGAGAAATCTTAGCCAGTTTAAGAGTGAAGAGTCACATACAATTACAATAATGAGGCCTATGACTGCTATATTGGATAAAAGAATGCTTCTAAAACAAGTACAACTGTGACCCTAGAATACATAGTTTTTTTTTTTTTTTTGTAGAAATAATAGAACCAAGAAGGTCTTTTATGCCTATAATGCACATGAGAGACAATTACATTCATTGTTTTGCACTCTTTGAGCTCAAAATGAACATTTTGTTAACATAAAATGAGAATTTTATGCAAAGTTTGAGTATTGGTGAGCTTACCCTAGCTTCTTTGTTGATCTTCCATGTATAAAATGCATTCAAATCTGTGTGAGTTTCTCCATTGGAAGCTCCAAATAGGTGCAGGTTTTCTCCCAGAAAGATCCATGAAAGCTTGGATAAAGCTTTAGAAACTCCATCGAGCTCAAGCAAACCATCCATGGCAGTGCCAATAAAGTGTTTGCTAAAATGTGGAATGAAAAAATGAAGAGGCTACGAAGGATTTGTAGGTGAAAGGTTCGAGTCGATTCCATCAAGTCTTCTTTGGGCTCAAAGATAAAACCCTAGTGGCATGGTGGCAGTGTAACACAGTGCAAAGCAAAAAATGAAATGAAAATGATGCGAAAATAATGGGAGGTAGAGTTTTGTTTTAGGGTTTCCATTCACCCTATTTGGTCGGCCTAATATTTTTCTTCACTTTCATTTTGAATATTTTTCCTTGATTAATACCTTGGTGATATTATTTACCTTTCCCATGCTTTTCAAACTTAGACTAAATGCATTAGTTCATTTTATGATTTTTGGAGAAAATCATGTGGCTAGGCGCCTTGGAGATTTTTTATGATTTCTATAGAAAAATCAAATGCCCAATGCCTTAGATTATTTTATACTTGGAAAAATTTGATCAAAACCATTTTTGCCTTGTATTTTTGCAAAAATCAAAGCAAACTCAAGACTCTCTCCCTCTTTCCTTTTGCAAAGTCGAAACTACAAGTGATGTAAGGCATTATTAAAAGCAATGCTTTCATAAATTACTTTAATAAGCGTCAATAAAATGCAGTAAGATAAGAGCAAGCACATTGAGTTCTCATAAAAACTTTCTATTTCTCACATGAGTTCCTTGAGATGCAAAATAGAAAAACTGGGTGAACTGAGCTTTATACTTCTGATTTTTAGTCATAACTGAGTGATTTTGAGTCCTTTCTGGGTTGACCCTCTTGGGAGGGAAATTTTTTGCCTTTGTCATTTAGTTTGGAGCAGTTCTATACCCTATTTTGGAGATTTTTTCCCTTTGCTCTAAAATCACACTAGAGTTACTATTTTGGAGAGCAATTTACTCATATTTTTCCCATTCACTCTTGGAGGCATATTGGAGATATATATTGGAGAAAAACTTAGTTTTTTCTCATTAGATTAGAGTTGCAGTTCAGATTTGCTTCTTTATGTTTTAACCACTTGCAAAGAGCTTTGCAAACTTAATTTTGTTCCCAAATTCTCATGTTTTGATACTCCTTTTAGATCAATAAAAGCAATAGAGCATTCCTATCTCATGATTTTTGTCTCATTTTGTAATAGTGATTTGATGTTGTCATTGTGATTGTAGGTACTGGATCCTTTTTATGTCTCATTATTGCTAGTGTGGGTGCATAAATTTCATATAATATAGGTTGTATGTTGTGTTTGATTTCAAACCTTCATACAAATCACTTTTGTGTTGTATGTTTCCTATGAGGTTGTGAGAGTTAATGCTTTGAGAGCTGATTGTGAGTTGAGTTAATGTATAATATTATAAGTTTTGGTGCATCACCCTTTAGATTTTAGGATTTTCATTTTAGTCATCCTTCTATCCTTTTCCTCAAGAAAATAATTTAGTTCTAGGTGATCTTCCAGGGGAACCGACCCTCTCTGGAGATTCCTTCTCATCATAAGTTACCCACAGCTTGAGAATGTTTCCATGTTTCAATAGGATAGTTGAGTTTAACTCAACTAGGGTGCAATCCTAATTGACAACAGTTTTTGGCATGCCTAGTGGGACAGATTGGATTTCTCCAATCCAATATTTGATTATTTATTGCTGGTATTAGGTGCGTATATCAGTAAGATATGCCTTTGGAGGAAAAAATATACACACATCTAGCGACTCTGAGCTCAAATTTACTAGTTTTAGTATGATCAAGTGATGGTTTATTTTAATAAGTTTGAATGAATGAATATTCCTAGGTCTCATGGAGATATGTCTTATCATCCATCATATCACGAAAGCTTTGCTTATCCACCTCCTTATCAGCCATATTAGGCCAATCATGCTGCTGGTTTTAATTCCATGACTTTTCAAGAAAACCAACATGCTCAATACAATTACCACCCACCCACCCCTTCTCAACCTCCATATCAGCCTTCATATGCAATTAGCTCCAAAAGGATGATATTGCAAGCATAAAGGGTATGTTGCTTGACTTCACAAAGCAGATAGAGGAGATCAAGAGGCTGCAAGAGTATAATCAACAACAAGAAGAGATGACTTATTAGGCCTATCTCTATGAGCAAGAGTTGGAGGTACAAAGGATACAATTTGAGGAGAACCTTGAAAGAGAGATAGCTACAAAAGAGGAGTAGATGAAGCTTGTGTTTTCTCAAACACAAAGGCATGAAGTCTAGGCAGCTCCTGCAGCTCCAGATCAGCCTGCTCAAGAGGAGGTTCGTAAGTATAAGTTTCCATGTTTTAGACAAAATGAGCCTCTTAGTATTCCTAAAGTTGAGATTGCAAATGTTAGGTAGGATAAAGTCCTTAATTCCTCAAGATAGCCTCTTAAGCTTGAAATTCCAAGTTTCAAAAGCCTTCATCCTTTGCAAATTAAGGAAAATGATCAAGTTCAACCTAGTTTAGTTACAAAGTAGCCCCTTGAACAAAATTTTTCCTTGCAAGCAATCAAAGAAGCTCCCCAAGTTTCCCCACTTGATGAATGCAAGGATCAACCCATTGATCAAGATATCTTGCTCGTTTGGGAGAAGATTAGAAAGGTAGATCTATCACATTTAACTATGGAGTGTTCCCAATTGCAACAACAAAATATTGAACAAGAAAAGTCTTTCCCAGATGATCCTTTCAGTGTTTTGACTAATGAGCTTCCTTTTTTTATTGAAGAGGATGAAAATATTTTAGTGTTTATCTCAAAAGATCAATCTGGATAGCAGGATGAAGAGGTAAAGGAGGCTAATCAAGAGGATAACTCCATAGTTTGGTTTGATGAGTTACCTCGCTTTGTTGAAAATCATGAAGAAGATGTTCGGATCTCATCAGCATCAATTTTAGATTAGCAAAAGGAGTGCGAGTGTGAACCTCTTGAGGAGTATGAAAAGATTGATGAGTGCTACCATGAGATCAACCTTGAGTTGAATGATCTAGAGTTTGAGGAGGATCTATTTCAAGCTGAAATTGACCTTTTCTGCTCATGCTTAGACATTCTGCCAACATCTTTGGAGGAGGATTATCTTGAGCATCAAGAGAAAGAGGTGGAAGTGGTTGTATTCCCAAATGAGTGACTAGTTATGTAGTAGCCTAATCAACAGGGTGAAGAGATAGCTATTTTCAGCCCCTCTTGTGCCACCAAACCAAAAAAAAAAGACAATGCGCAAGAGAAAGAATATGGTCTTGATTTGGGTCAAGAAAATTCTAGTGAAGTTTATTTTCATGATCTTAGTTGGTTGGAGGAGCTACCTTTTTTTTGCATAGGGGAGCTTGAGGTTGATGTGTCGATTGAAAGTTTGTCGAGAGAGGCTATCTCATTTTTTGAGCATCTTCCGTCCTTCATTGAAGAAGAAAATCCTAATTCAGAAGGTTCTTGTTTGGATAATAATGAGTATTTTGAGCTTGGACCATCTGTTCCTAAGAGCCTTTCAAGAGCTGATAGAATTGATGAGTTATTAGCTACTCCAATAGAGGAGGATGGTCCATTGACTTTGGAGGAGGAATCAACATGGAAAGCTATCATGCAAGGTGAAGGTGATGTTATTTCTAACTGTTCAAATTGTCTTCTCTCTATTCCAGAGCTTTCAAGAGGATGCCCCATCAAAGATCTGGCCAAGGATGTTAGCAAGATTCAATAGAGTTTTGGTGCACCCAAGGATGAGATTGCAACTGAGGAGCCACAAACCCAAATTACCCATTCATGGAAAACTAAAGGTATGTTTGATCAGATTCAAATGGTCTATGCCTTTGGCTATAATCTTCAAGTCACAGTACAACAGTTTGTGGGGTGTATTCTTATTTTTCACCTCTTATTACAAGTTCATTAGCATGCAAAGCAGCCTCTATTGGTTAGGATAGGGAGTTATTTTTCAAAAATAGTTAATGGTTTTGTTTGAGCACCATTTCTACTGATTAGTGTAGGTTAGAGTTAGCATTTTCTGCTAATAAGTGTTGAAGTTACATTTCTTTCAGTTCTATTTTCTTTTCCTAAGCGTTGTTGCACAATTTGCTGGCCACCAGGGCCTTAGTAGTTTGCTTTCTGTTTGGTTTTTGCAACTAAGTTACAATAGTTTACTAAGTTGAGAAGGGTAGAATTTGACTTCATTCCCAATGGATCAGTTTAGGCTACTAGTCTAAGATGCTTAGCAGGAAAGCATTCAACAAAAATCACCAAAAATGTTACCAAATTTTCACCTACAACTCAATTTGGTAGAGTTGAAACAGTTGATTACATCTAGAGGTGAAAGGTATTGAAATATTTCTGCTAAAAGCTTAACCATTATAAATAAAGATGCTAAAAGATAGAATTCAGTTTTGTCATTCAATACTTTGCAACATAAAGGAGACTACATAAAATTACAAGATATTGCTTTCATTCATTTTGTAACGTTCCATTCATTTTGCAATAAGAAATATACACAAGACTGAAAAGTGTTGTTGTTCTATACATTGAAAAGAAGAGAATGCTCAAATGTCACACACAAGCCATGGAAGTAGCTGAAGTAAAGAAACATAGAGATATACTACACATCTGAAGATGAAAGTAATGAAAAGAGCACATGAAAAGAAACATATCCATCATTGCTTGGCAGAATCTTGTGTGGGTCTTCATTATCTTTAGCTCATCCTTGCTCTTGACCTTTAGATGAACCTGCATCATGATGAAAAGGGTGGGTTAGAGATTTGGATATGAATCTCCTCATATGTCCTATCAAAATAAATATAACATAGGTCTATGATGCATTAAACCAGTTGAACAAGTATCAAATGTATGCAAGAGAGCCTAAAAATCAAACATCACAGGAGCATTGAGCTTCAATGTTTTTATCTAACATGTTTGTTCATTGTGTAGGTATAGGTGAAATCTTATTGCTGGATTCATCTCTTTTGACATCATATCATGTGGTGCAAAAATGGGCTCCCACAAGGGTTGAGCCCAACATGCTGCCCCTAAATCTTAAGAGGGGTTTGAAATGGGAAGGAGACATTCAACTTTTCAAATAAGAGCATATTTTGTTGTAAGGTAACTCAACACATTTTTCATTCATGACAACCAAGTCAAAGGTGCAATGAGGTTACCCCCTTCTCTTTGAAATGGGAATCACAAATGAGCAATGGGATTATTTAGAATGCTTAAGTAATATGCAAAAAACTGAATTAAAGTGCATCATTTTCATCATGGTTTTACATTGTCCATTGCTATCATAACATCATTCCTGCTATTTACATCATATGAAATGTATACTTTAGAGAGTCAAATCAGTCATAGTCATCTCGACTAAGGGAAAATCAAGGAAGGGAGCTTGCAAGGCATGCCAAGGTGTATAGGATAGTAAGCAAGAAATAAGAGCAATGCCATTTGAGCAATGACTTTATTTCCACAAGTAATGAGGTCACTTTCAGTCTATAGTTGCATACAAGACAAGCTCCATAATAAGACAAAACATAAAGACAATGCCATATAATTCATAGTATGAAAGCATTAGTATCAAGTTTAGGATGGCCTCCTATATGTTTCCAAAACCAAGAGTAGAGGGCAGTCCCATGGGCAGTAAACTCTTTGGTAATATTTTCATCAAAACCCTTGCTTGCTTTAGCTTGCAGACCTCAGGGAATAGAAAGCAATGTAGAGGGAAGGTGTTTGTGATATTTCTTTGAAGGTTTCTTTATATTTTTGTCATGAGATTGATGAGTTTGGATGGTGATGTATAAAGATAGTGATGGCATTTAAATCTTCTAACTTCACATGAAAGTAGTGGCTATACAAGTGAGGGGTTGATAAAGCTTGGCCTGGGATTCATGGTATAAGTGTGTAGATTGGGACTCATGTTAATGGAGGAGTTCATTTTACAGAACTAATGGATACTTACACAAAATATCTTCTTGCTACATTTGAACGAGGGTAGTCGGAAACCTCATTGAATTCCTTCCATACTTTGCATCAAGTAAAGGATGCTTAAAGAAGTAAAGTGCAGATCTTTAAGGGGAGAGTTTGAGCATTTCCAAAGTCCACATAATAATGAGGATATAAATTATATCTTATGTTTTGAGAACAAGAAGGCACACGTTTTCAAAACCCTATCTCAAATTTGAAACAAAAATGAAGCATGATCATTTTCACAAAATGAAAAAATATAATTACAATCCTCAGGCAAGACAGTGCAATGGAGAAATCTCGGCCAGTCTAAGAGTGAAGAGTCACATACAATTACAATAACGAGGCCTACGACTGCTACATTGGATAAAAGAATGCTTCTAAAACAAGTATAACCGCGACCCTAGAATACAATTTTTTTTTTTTGTAGAAATAATAGAACCCAAAAGGTCTTTTATGCATATAATGCACAAGAGAGACAATTACATTAATTTTTTTTCACTCTTTGAGCTCAAAATGAACATTTTATTAACATAAAATGAGAAGTTTATGCAGAGTTCGAGTGTTGGTGAGCTTACCCTAGCTTCTCTGTTGATCTTCCATGTATAAAATGCATTCAAATCTGTGTTAGTTTCTCCATTGGAAGCTCTAGATAGGCATGGGTTTTCTCCCAGAAAGCTCCATGAAAGCTTGGAAAAAGCTTTAGAAACTCCATCGAGCTCAAGAAAACCATCCATGGCAGCACCAATAAAGTGTTTGCTAAAATGTGGAATGAAAAAATGAAGAGGCCGCGAAGGATTTGCAAGTGAATGGTTTGAGTCGATTCTATCAAGTCTTCTTTGGGCTTGAAGATCAAACCCTAGTGGCATGGTGGCGGCGTAGCATAGTGTAGAGCAAAAAATGAAATGCAAATGATGTGAAAAGAATGGGAGGCAGAGTTTTGTTTTAGGGTTTCCATTCACCCTATTTGGTCGGCCTAATGTTTTTCTTCACTTTCATTTTGAATATTTTGCCTTGATTAATACCTTGGTGATATTATTTACCTTTCCTATGCTTTGCAAACTTAGACTAAATGCCTTATTTCATTTTATGATTTTTGGAGAAAATCATGTGGCTAGGCGCCTTGGAGATTTTTTATGATTTTTGTAGAAAAATCAAATGCCCAATGCCTTAGATTATTTTATACTTGGAAAAATTTGATCAAAACCATTTTTTCCTTGTATTTTTGCAAAAATCAAAGCAAACTCAAGTCTCTCTCCCTCTTTCCTTTTGCAAAGTTGAAACTGCAAGTGATTTAAGGAATTATTAATATAAATATTTTCATAAATTGTTTTAAAAAGTGTCAATAAAATGCAGTAAGATAAGAGCAAGCGCATTGAGTTCTCATAGAAACTTTCTATTTCTCATGTGAGTTCCTTGAGATGCAAAATAGAAAAACTGGGTGAACTGAGCTTTATACTTCTGATTTTTAGTCATAACTGAGTGCTTTTGAGTCCTTTCTGGGTCAACCCTCTTGGGAGGGAAAGTCTCCACCTTTGTCATTTAGTTTGGAGTAGTTCTATACCCTATTTTGGAGGTTTTTTCCCTTTGCTTGAAAATCACACTGAGTTACTATTTTGGAGAGCAATTTACTCAGATTTTTCCCATTCACTCTTGGAGGCATATTGGAGTTACAATTTATATTTGATTCTTTCTCTCTTGACCACTTGCAGAGAGCTTTGTAAGCTTCATTTTGTACTCAGATTTCCATGTTTTGATACTCCTTTCAAATCAATAAAAGTAGCAAAGCATTCCTATCTCATGATTTTTGTCTCATTTTGTAGTATTGTTTTGATGTTGTCATTGTGATTCTAAGTATTGGATCCTTTTTATGTCTCATTATTGCAAGTATGGATGCAAAAATTTCATATAATACAGGTTGTATGTTGTGTTTGATTTCGAACCTTCATACAAATCACTTTTGTGTTGTATGTTTCCTATGAGATTGTGAGAGTTAATTTTGTGAGAGTTGATTGTGAGTTGAGTTAATGAATAATCTTACAAGTTCTGGTGCATCACCCTTTATATTTTAGGATTTTCATTTCAATTATCCTTATATCCTTTTCCTCAGAAAAATAATTTAGTTCTAGGTGATCTACCAGGGGAACCAACCCTCTCTGGAGATTCATTCTCATCATAAGTTACCCATAGCTTGAGAATGTTTACATGTTTCAATAGGACAGTTGAGTTTAACTCAACTAGGGTGCAATCTTGATTGACAACAATTATCATCGGGTACATACCTCTTTAGGTAGGACAAATGGAAGACATTATGCATTCTGGAAAGAGTTGGTGGCAATGCTATTCGATAGGCTACTAGATTCACTTCCTCTAGAATCTCAAAAGGTCCAACATAATGTGGGGTTAACTTGGAAGACTTTCCAAATTTAATGGAGCTCTTGTGAGGTTTTAATCTCAACAACACTTTGTCACCTACGACAAAATTTCAAGGCACTCTCTTAGCATCACTATAGATTTTCTGTCGGTCATTAGCTTCAGCCAAGCTTTGCTTAACAATCTTAACTTGCTCTTCCATTTTCGCTAACATTTCTGGCCCAAGACTTACTCTATCCTCAAGTCTATCCCAACTTATAGGAGTTTGACACTTTCAACCATACAATGCTTTGAAAGAAACCATCTTTATTGTAGAATGATAAGAATTGTTATAAGAAAATTATACTAAGGGTAAGTAGTCCTCCCACTTGTACTACTAATCCATGCAATACATTATTAGTATGTCTTCCAATACTTGATTCACCCTTTCCATTTGTTCGTCCATTTATGGATGATGTGCTGAGCTAATATTCAACTGAGTCCCTAGTGGGGAAAATAAAGTTTTCCAAAACCTAGAAGTGACTCGTGCATCCCTATTCGAGATAATCTTCTCAGGAATTCCATGCAACCTAAACACTTCTTGCAAAAAATTTCTTGCTATGACAGGTGCTCCATCAGTTAGATTCTTGGGTATAAAATGTGCGACTTTGGTAAGCTTATCTACTACCATAAGAATGAAATTGTGCTTATTTCTTGACATAGGAAATCCTTTCACAAATTCCAAACTTATGACTTGTCACTTTCTCTCTAGTATGTCATGTGGATATAGCAATCATATAGGATGATGATGCTCTGCTTTCACCCTTTGACATTCAAGACACCTAGCCACAAAACTAGCAACATCTCCTTTCATCCCCTTCCAAAAATATAGAGGATTCACATCTGCCATCATTTTGGTCACTCCAGAGTGTCCAAAGTATGGTTCTTCATGTACTTCCTTCCATACTAGATTTATTAACCCTCCTACGTCAAGTACATACATCCTCCCTTTATATTTAAGTAATCCAGTAGGTTCAAAATGAAAACCCTCATATCTAGAATATTGTGGATTTTTAGTGAGTGCCTACCTGACTTGCAAGTAGTACTCATCCTCTTTGCACTTTTGCAACACTCGTCCCTTAAAGTCGGTTTGAATTGTCACTATTGAAGCAATATGACGTCTTCAACTTAGGTGTTGGCAACCTGATTCTCTTTCCCTTTTATATAACTGATATTAAAGTCATAGTCAGCTATTAAATCTAACCATCTTCTTTGCCTAGCATTCAAATTAGGTTGAGTGAATAGATACTTTAACCCATTATGATTAGTTTTTAATTCAAAAGGTTTTCCCAACAAGTAGTGCCTCCACATTTGTAATGCATGAACTGCTAATTCCAAATCATATGATGCATAATTCAACTCATAGGGTTTCAAATTTTTAGATTCATAAGTAATTACTTTCCCATCTTGCATTAACACACCTTCTAATCCTTCCTTGCATGCATCTATGATAACTATAAAGTTACCCTCAAGATCTGGTACTTTCAAGATCGGTGAAGTGGTCAACTTCTCTTTGAGTAGGTTAAAAGCTTCTTGACACTTTCTAGTCCACTCAAATTTCTTCCCTTTCCTCTGTAAAGATGTAATTGGAAAATAAATCTTGGAGAAGTTCTCTACAAACTTTCTATAGTACCCAACTAGACCCATGAAACTTCTTACCTCAGACACATTTTTGGGTACTGGCCACTCTAATACTACCTTGATCTTAGTTGGATCTACATAGATTCCATCGGTCGAGATCACATGCCTTAGATAATGCACTCTCCTTTGGAAGAAAGTACACTTAGAGAGTTTACTTTACAACTTAGCTCCCTTAACCGTTGTAAGACTATCTCTAAATGTCTATAGGGATCTTCCTCATCCTTAGAATAAATTAGGATGTCATCTAGAAAAACAAGGACAAATTTATTTAGGCAATCTCTGAATACACTATTCATTAGATTCATAAATGTGGTAGGTTTATTTGTTAACCCAAAAGGAAAAACTGTGAACTCATAGTGTCCATATCTGGTTCTGAACGCAGTCTTAAAGATATCTTCATCTCTAATTCTCAACTGGTGATATCCAGATCTCATATCTATTTTAGAGAATATGTTAGATCCCCTCATTTGATCAAAAATATCATTAATGCGTGGCAATGGATACTTGTTCTTCACTGTGGCTTTGTTAAGCATATGATATTCGATGCATAAATGCAAAGTACCATCCTTTTTCACAAAAATGAATGGCGCTCCCTAAGGAAAAACACTTGGTCTTATCAACCCTTTTGAAAATAGTTCATCCAATTGTGCCTTAAGCTCCATTACTCAGTTTTTGTCATCCTATATGGCACTTTCAAAATAGGTTCAAACCCTGGAACTATATCCATATAGAAATCAAATATCCTATTCGGTGGTAACCCAGGTAACTCATCTGGAAACACATCCAATTTTTTTCTCAATATAGGATACCTTTCCATGTCTGACATTCCAGTGTGATCTATTTCATCGTCTTCCATCTCTTGGAAGCTATGGGAATCCAAGTTATCAAGATCTTCTTCAAGTTCTTCAATCTTAACGATAAAGATTTTGCACCCTTTCTTCTTAGCCCTTACTAGTTGCATTGTTGAGATTTGACAAATCTTCACCTCTCTAGGTATCCCTTGGAACTTTACTTGGTTACCAAAATCATCTAGACACTCTATGATTTTTGCATGAAAATTTACCTTAGCCCTATACCTCCACAACCAATTCATACCTAAGATAAAATCATAAGATCCTAAAGGTGCGACATATAGGTTTACTTCAGTAGAAATACAAGGTAGCTCTATCATAGCCTCGAACAAACATTGTTCCAACTTTTCTCTTGTCTAGTTTGCATATTCTACATCCCAAGATGTTGCCATGTATCCATCCTTTATAGATAATTACTTAGCTACTCTAGGTGAAATTAAATTCTTAGTTGCACCAGTATCAATAAGAACTGAAATGGGTAAGCCAAACAAAATACCTGGAGTTTCAATGGGAGTTGCTTGATACTTTGCTTGGCGATCATCCACTACTTCATGTATCCTTTGTTTGAACATTTCCCGCTAAGTAGGTAGTGAATTTCTGGAAGGTTTATTGGGATAGTCTCTAGCAAAGTGGTCTCCCCCATATGTAAAGCATCCCGTAAATGGTACCTTCTTCGTGGGTTCTCCAGATCTACTAGAATTTCCACTAGCATTGTTGGTATTCCCACTGTTGGAACCATTCCTCTTCCGCTTCCTTCTTGACTCTTTTCCACTATTTTGGTTACCTTTTTCTCCTTGATTATATACATTTTGTACAAACTCCACCTTCTTTGGAGTTGGATTGTCAGGGATTTCTGCAATCTTCTTATGGCATTTATTTTCTTGCTAGTTGGAGATAGCCCTAAGATTTTGCTCTTGCTTAATTGATTTTTCATATACAAGATCTATAGTTGTTGGACCATGCATATCCACTTCTCCTCCGATTTGATTGTTAAGTACCATTATAAATTTCCTTATGCAGATGAATTCATCCTTATGATATATATAGGAATATAACACAAAAGTCAGTAAAATTCTCCTAATACTCGTTGACTAACATATTTCCTTGTTTCAAACTCTAGAAATCCATGAGTTTTTAGTCAAAGTAAAGTTGAGGCAACCATCGCTTGCAAAAAATTTCAACAAATTCCCCCCATGTCATCTTCCATGAGTTGATATTGAGTTCTAAATTTTTGTTCATCCACCAGTTAGAGGCTTCTCCTGCTAATTGGTATGTGCCCCAAGCGGCTTTAGTGGTCTCATTGTAATTCCATATTTTGAAATACTTTTCCATTTGGACAGGCCACACATCAGCTTCGTCTCCACTAGCACTTCCCTTAAACTTGGGTGGGACAATCTTCTTCATATCCTTGGAAAGTTTGGAAGCCATATGCTTCTTATTTCTTTCCTCAAATGGCGTTGGTGATTTTTCCCTTTCATGATCATGGGTTTCGTTACGACCATGAGAAGATTTTTCACCCTCATTCTCATTAACGAGAACCTCTTTCTCAACCCTAGATTTTACCCTTTCTTGTTCAAGGTTATCCAACCTTGCCAAGATTTGGTCAAGCTAGCTTCAATTCCTGCGGGTCCTTTCCCAACTTCTTGGCTACTGCTAGGATTGGTTTATGTCCTCACCATCTTCACAAGATCAATTTTTACCTGAATGTTTATCCATGTTAGACTAATTATGTTATCAACTATCTTATGGAAAACATTAGAAATGGCATTCATATGCACGTAAAGAATTACACATAATATTAAACACACACTTTTGATAAAAAAATGATTTTATTCATTTCATAAGGATTTCAATATCCTTTGATTACATGGAGCGACTATTCAAATAGTCAAGTGGAGAGTATCCCTCAGATTCACTCTCTAACACATAACTTAATGGAGAATATCCTACAAATTGAGATTGTTTCTCATCTCTCATTTGTTCATACCTATCCCAAAATGGATAGTAGCCTTCAAATTTATCATCCGATGCATAGTTACGATGTACATATCCCTCAGACTCGTTACTCAAGGAAATTACTATTACTTCTGCCATTAGAAGAATTCTAGGATCCCTAAAGATAAATGTTAGACTAACACTTCCTTTCAAGGGCATATGCCTAGAAAGTGATAATGACTCAGACTTTTCTAGTGAGATGGAAGGTAGGTATTTGTACTTTTCCTCCATCTTCATCTTCCTCTTCACATCACTTATCTGAGAACGTGTGTGACTGAATGTTTTGGGGTCACTCAACTAGATGAAATTGTCGTAGTTGGTACCCTCAATTGTTCTAACAATGGCTTCTCTTTCCTTCTTGGCCTTGAGGTAGCCCTCATTTCCGATTACTAACTTTCAAGCCATGAATCTGAGACACATCATCTTGGCACAAGAATTCTCAACATTAGATAACGTTGGATGGAAAGAATGATGAGATCATAGGTTCTATAGCTAAACCTGGTAGCTCTGATACCACATGTAATATGCCAATCGTACACTGAAGTAAATTTTCCTAAGTTTTCACTGTGCGAGTAAAATAAACTATGTAATAAACCATTGCAATAAAAAAATTTCCTTTCTTTATTGAGCATACATGAATAAAGATTCTATAAAAAATTACAATAAGGATTTCCATTTTAATTCAGTAATTCACAAAGTACAATATTCCAAGAATCTACACAACTACTTACACAGCTCCTTCAAGCTTCATAGCATAAGATATAGATGGTCCAGGAATCCTCCTTTCAAAACCTTGGTCCTTTGTCACTCGTTGAGGAGGAGAAGCATCACTCAAGCACTTTTCCACCAACCACAGACTCATATGAGGTCCCTTGCACATCTATCAATGATAGATGGCCCTTCCCTTCGACAAAAGGTATTAGTTGGGTAACCTCGTACGACATACCACTCCAAGTTTAGTGTTGTTCCCTACATGAATAGGATTTATAACCTATGCTAGGTAGCCCTCATGCTTTTAAATGGACATGGTGAACTGACAGTGGAGCCTTAGACAATCACACTACTTTGTCCAAAGTGTTCCCACTCACTATAATCGAGCGAAGGTCTACCATTCACTTACACTATGGCAAGCTCGTTTTGACTTAAGGATATTATATCTATGCTTAGGTAATCACTCTCCATGGGTTAGCTAATCCCCAGGATAGCCTATCTCTTTAACACAAACCTAAGGTAACACAACTCATTAAGCAAAGTATCAGTTTCCTCCATTCACTAGACAACAACCCCATGATTAACCTACTAGCCTTCTAGCATAATCAATATCTAGCTATGAGTATCCCTTAAGCTACCTATGTTTATTCATATCTAGTATAATAATAATACCTATGACAAACAATATCTCCTATCATGGAGTAAGTACAAGCATTTCAAAAATAGAGTAAATAGTTTCCACTTTTCTTTCAAAGTAAACATTAATTTTCCCTAAATGCAAGTAACTACAATAGACTAGTTTAAACAATCAAGAAACAACTCATTCAAAACTAATATAAACAAGGGAAGAATATCCTCATGCCTGTGATAAGATTTCCAATCGACTGGTTGCAAACACAACACTTCCATAACAACAACTAACTTGGTATCAATCCCTCCAACAATGTTACAATAACTACTAACTCACAAGTTGGAAAATACTTCGCTCAAAATAACGATAATCTCTCTCTAATGCTCAAAGCTCTCACTCACTGTATTAAGCAGAATAATGTAGATAGAAATGTAAATAGAATGCATAAAATTTCTCAAGGAATGTGTCCCAAGCAAGTGAACTAGCTCCACTATTTATACAACAATTTGGAGACCTCTCAGCCTATAGTTTAGGCATGAGTTTTGAAAACAAAAATCATGCATAGCAACACATATATCACAACTAAAAGGTGGCATACATATAAACACATACTCAACTAAAACAAGCTACAAATTGACCTCGTTGATTGACAACAAATAGAGACTAATTCAAATCAACACATGATTGAATTCGGTTTGCATTTCATATGGACATCTATAGGTATAAGGATTCAAAGGTGGCGCCAAAGCATCAATATTCACTTATAGAGTTGGCGCAGTTTCCATCATATCTGAAATAGTCAATAACAAATATGCAACACTAAGCTCGCATCGACTAAGTCTTGGTATGAATCTATTCACATAATAAATCGGTTTGACAAAGTCGTTGACTAGCTATGCATTACGTTGTATGTCTCTTTCAGATGTTGGTCGATGCTCAATGACATGGAATTTAGAGTTTACTAAGTTCATAGGCTCTCCACAAAAGGCGTCAACTTATTCATTCACCTTTCATCAACCTAATGGTTGCTCATTGTTTTGCAGATTACATACTCTTTATATGCAGACAACAAGAGTAATATGTGGCTAAAGAATACAGTCATAACTATATCATACTTTGGCCTTGATTTGGTTTAATAAATCAGCCTCAGTTATTTACGATAATCAACTTCAAAGTCATATATAATATTTTAAATATATATAACATATATGTACATATACATACATATATATTGGTACACACACAGACACACACATATATATATATATGTATATATATGTTAGTACATATATATATATATATCCATATTTATCATATATCTATAAAGCATGTATATATAATCAATATACAAATGAGTAAAATTAAGATAGCAATCACATTTTTATATTAATATATCGATTATGTATGCATATATATTTATATATATGCCTCTATGTACATGTATATGTATGCATACATATATTGATACTTTCATATAGGCATGTCCATTTGCCACAATACACATATATTGATACATATATACATATGTATATATGTATATACTTTATATATATACACATTCGATTCTCACATCAAATCATACTCAATTACTATGGTATTGATAAGAGCCTACGAGTGATATATCTATACGTATACATATACATGTCATTAGATCCATCGAATAGTTCCATGCACAAAATAAACTCGTGCATGAGTGTGCATAGGTATGTCTACCCATATATCCTCATGTACGCATTCCTTCTTGCGTATAGTCTATCATTGACATGCATCTGTGTGCGTATACATATTCCTCATATTATCCACATATCAATACAAACATAGTAACAAGGAAAGAACTCACAAGCTCAAAAAGATAAACATCACCCAATAATGCACTCAAAAGTAAACAAGACTCTTAATAATGCAGACATATTAACTAAGGATGACTTACCAACTTCCCGCTTAATAACCCAACTCAATTATTCTACTGTGGTGTGTGTAAGCTCAAATAGGTTATGTTACTAGTTACCTGACCAAGACCTTCTCCTAAGTGATACTTCCCCTCCACCTGGAGGAATTGAACATATAATTGAAACAACTAACACATGCACATGGCAGTCAGTTGTTCACAAAATATGCAGTATACATATTATATCTCCAAAGTTAGAATTTTAATTCAATATTCATCCAATCACATAAATGCATTCCTTCATATGATATTAAATGAGATTGCATTCATTCATAAAGCAGTGATAACAAAGTGAAAGTACAATTTATTCATCCACTGAATTCACATTACATTCAAATTTTTCCCTACATAGTAATAGTAAATAGTAATTATACAATTGGGGTGTAACAAGAAAACACCTCTGATCACACATGAACCCCTTGGTTTTGGGGCCATCCCAAATGGAATTGTTGAATACAACCTACTATATAGTACAGTGGATTTGTATTTGGATGTCCCTTTATAAGAAAAGAAGATAATTGAGAAGGTTGTCATTGAATATATGCTCATGCAAAACATTTCTTTGAGTAAAATTATTGACAAAGCTTTAGATAGCCTTGGTGAGGCTTTAAGACAAAGAAGAGAAGAATATATCAAGACTAATGAAGAAATGAAATAACAAGCAATAGAAAAATCTAGAATCTCAATCTCTTAGGAAGAAAAATAAAAGATTGTCTAGAGACAAGCCAAGGAGCTCTACACTAAGAGGAGAATCGATCTACTATGAGCTTGGATGAAAATTTCAAAATGAAGATCCAAAATGAGATTGAAGAGGCCATAAATAAAATCATCAATGCATTGCACAATGAAGTTGATCTAGAAAACATAAATGAGAGAAACATATCTGGTTAGAAAGAAGTACAAGGAACCTCTGGACTACAAGATGGAGAAGGTATCTCTGGTGTGCATGAAGTACAAACAATCTCTGGTATGGAGATATAAAAAGAAGAAGAGAAGGAGTCCGATGAAAAGACAACCAAGATCCTTGAAGAAATGAAGTTGGCTGAGGTGACTTCTAAGGATCAAGTTCCTTTGGATGACATTATCCTGTAGGATATACTTGATGTGTCTACTTAAGACATAGATCTATCAGTTTTTGAGAGAAATGTGACTAATGATGATGTAAAGAAAAATGAGGAGACTGGTCCTTTGGTGATACTAATGCATAAGGTATAGTAAACCAAGATGAAGTTGGTGTCCCGCCTTTGGAGAATTTAGGGAATAATGAGTAGAAAAGAGAAGACAATCCTGAGATAGTTCAAGATGCAAAAGAGAAGACTTTTGAGAAGCAAGATGCTTCTATAGGTCAAGGTTCTTCATCATATTCATTTAAGAACCTGCTAGGGATGTAGATGTAGTTTCAACCAGTGGTCACACCCCAATTATGCAAATCCCTACTCATGAAGGGCAAGTTGACTTGTCAAAAATTTCTCCCTCCACAAGTTATAGCTTGGAGATATTCTACATGCTTCTGCAAGGAATGAGATTCTACAAGAACACATGGAGAAAAGTGCATTGATTGTTGATGTGGTGAAGATCATTCAGGAAGGTTTACTTGAGGTAAACATTGATTCCTCCTTGCCTCCAAAACAAAAGTTGAAGCTTTTAATGGACTCTTTCAAGGATCATTCATCTCACGTAAAGAAAAAGGTAGAAGAAGAGGCCTTAAGGAAGATATATGACAAAAAGAATGGTTGATGCATCTCATTGGTGTACCAATGCACACACCAAATTGCAAGAGAATCTGAAAATGTTTAAGGAATGTATTGATGAATTTGCAAATTTGTATCAGTTTTTTTTGAAATGGCCTAATTCTACCAAGAACATCAAAGACAAGATTGACTCCATTGAGTCATAGATCACTCAAATTTTTGGAATATATGACCAGTCAAAGGATAAGGATGGAACAACTAGATCTCAAGTAGAAAATCTTCACTTGCAATTGTGTTTGCTTTTGGAATGGAGGGAAAATAAAGAAGTAGTTTGGTCAACTAAGAGAAGTAGTTAATGTGTGGCTTGTATCATTATCTGGGTTGTTGGCCAAATTAGTGTAGTTGGATAAAAAAGAAGGCTCCTAGCAGTATAGATGAGGCTGAGGATTTGTGTATGAAATTTTAATGTAAAAATCATATTCTCACCTCAAAAAAAGTATATTAGGTTGCAAACCTGGAGAAACTTAAGGTAATTCACAAGAATATTCTACCTTCTAAAGAAGTTGCAAAGGTGTAAATAAGATAATTATATCTTTGTATAGTTTTATGGAGGATTGTAGTATCCCTTTTTTGGGATTTTTTGTACATAGCATCTATTTTTGAGGCATCTCTATCTCAAGGGGAGTGTATAGTAAGGGGGAGTTTATACAATTTTGGGTTGTTACAAATATAAGATATCATGCCCTTTACCCTTGATTTCAAAGGGGGAGAGAAGACTTGTAGATAAATGAGTGTTTCCATCAATGAAAAGGGGGGAGATTGTTGGCAATATGTATTGTCATTGATTTCAACTCAAGATATGTTGTCTTTGATGTTAAGTGTGTGCGCTAAGGTTTGTATAATACTTCAAATTTTGTTGATGTGCAAAGATATCTATTGATATAGTTAGCAATGTAGTATTTGAAAAGTGGTGATCAATTTGATGTCTAAGTATGATGTAGAGGTGGGTACAATTGTTCTAATATGTTTCCAGCATGCATACATTGATATCTAACCTATTTTGTGTACCACACATAAAGATAAGTTGCAATTTTTTTGCTAAAGCATTTATAGTTTATACTCTATGATAGAGTCATGGTAATGTGATCCACATCACTCTGTAGAGTAATATTTTGTCTTGTGGTTCAGAAGATAAGATGGTAGAGATGTGAAGGTGTTATATTCAAGAACTCAAGTCATTACACCTTGCACCGTGAAAGTTATAAGTGACAGTGTTCTAGTCTATGCTCTTACAAAGAAAAGTATTGGTATAGGCATGTTGGGATGCTCCACATTCCTGTGAAAGTGAAGTGATGGCCTTGTGATTTTGAATACATGATCAATAATGTTAAATGCGCACCACTTTGTAGTATCTAGTGTTTTGGTGGGGCACAAGATTAATTTTCAAATGACAGTTTGCTATAGTTTGTCTAGAATGCTCTATTCCTATATATTCTGTGGGTTTCTTTAGTTGCGCCAACAAATGATGATCATAAACTTCAAGAAAAGGTTGAAGAGTTATTGTGCATGAACTACAATGCTTTCATCTTGGTGAGCATGATGTTTTTGGTTTCTCCCCAATGGTGCAAAGTTGATCAGTTGGCAGTTTTGGTGGTATTGTCATTATTTGGGCCGACATGATTTTTTTCCTCATTTGTGATTGGTCTTGATTAATTAATATTGCTTTGGAGGATGTGTTGAGATGGTTTTTGGTTCTACTATTCCATGTGTTGATCTACAACTTTTTTTCTCTTCATATTGTATATGTTTGGGCTGACCTATGTAGTATCATGTGTTTTATCTAAAGGTCATCTTGGAGCTGAACTAATTGGGGTTTTGAGTTGTTGTGGAGTATATTTATAGAAGATACTAATAATTTATGAAGAGATTAAGGAATGAAAAATAGAGATTGAGCAGTATGTTAAAGATGAAGTGTGCGAAGTTAGTGTGAAGGATTAATTATGCAAAAAAGGGACTGTAACAACAACATATGTTGGATGCTTCTTTAGAGAAGTTCATATTCATATTTCTCATTATAATTTTCATGTATTGTGCTATGAGATAGTGTGTCTCATTAGGTCCTTGTATCTTTCCCTAAGATTGTACACCTTAGTCTGCAAGTCCATAGGTAGTGAGCCTTAAACAACATTGTAATCTTTGTAAGCAATGAGCTTCATATATTGTGAGTTAACTCTCATCATGGTTTTTCCCTCATTAGGTTTTCCACATACAAATTTTGGTGTCCTTGGGTGGTGCATGTTTTCCTTTTTTGCTCTTCTTTCAGTTTATATGATATGATGTTTAATTTGTAAATGAGAATGGTTAAGTTTTAATATATGCTGATTCACCCCCCCTCTCAACACTACAATATGTTCAACACATGTAAAGCACATCAATAATGTGATACTATCAAAGATAATGTTTTATTTAAGGCACAATAAGAATGTAATAAATATCAATAAATAGCATCATGCAAGCATGCAATTTATATCAATAAAGAGCATCATTGAGGCATAATAAGCATGCTAAGAAATAGGTATGAGATAAACATGTTCAAGATAAACTTTGGGATTCTTTTGTCTCATTGCATAGAGATTTTGCATCGGTTTCCTTTGTGATGCCAATTCCACATCTCTCTTACATTTCATGAGAATTTCTTCTTCTGTGGGGTTCAATTTCTTTTCTTCACAAAGTTGCCTCATTATGTCTCTTATCCTTGCATTTTTGGCTTCACATTCATCTGATGTTAGAGTATTTTCTCTTTTCCTTGGCATGATGTTGAATGCTACATGTTCACAAACAGAAAAAAGAAAAAAAGTAAGTAATGCTCAATAATACAAAAGTATCAAAAATCAAATTAAAATGATTGCAATTGAACTATGTGAGAAGGTGACAAGCACAAAACTTTAAATTTATACAAAAAACCCTTGATAAACAATTGAATTAATAAACATGACAAATATTTCCCCATATATTCAAATTTGATCTAAAAACTTCAAATTTACACCAAGATAATTGTTGAATAGAAAATGGATAGTCACTTTAATTGATGAACATAATTGTCTACGTTCTCAAACACACCTAAATGTAGTATTTTTCAATGCAAGTTTGGTTGATTTTTGGCCTGTCATGTTCATAATGAATAATTTTTAATAGTAATGATACTCTTTCACCAAGGGTAGAATGGTAGAGGGTAACCATATAGGGCAGCAATATTATTTTGTGGCGTGAGTAGTTGTTAATTGTCAATGACTATCATGCTTCTACAAGAAAGATCAAAATGCATTATTTCCAACTTCCCCTTCGATCTTAGAAAAGTACATGGATAAAATGATAACTAAAGTCTCTACTTAGGAGTTGGATTTGTGGAAGTTATGAGAGGATTCATATTCCATTCCAAGAAAGTGGCCAACATTTTGTTAGTACTACGTACCATTTGATACTTATGCTAGTGCAAGTAGATTAATAAATCTTAAGCGATCATAATGTTGATGCCATTGAAATGATGTTAAAATTTTAGATTCCATGACAAGGCTCTCATGATGTAGAGGATTTTGTTCAAACCATACAAGGAGAACAAAAATCCCTCATTGAAAGTCTAAAAGCACACATATCACATGTTTCACTCTATTTTTTATGCATTTAAATGTTAATCACACCTTGACATAATGTCATTCCTCTATATTTTCAATCTTCTATCCCTTAGGGAAATAGTGTCTAGGTTTATTTGCCCCAATAATTTGAGCTTGTAGAGGAGTGAATTTAAAACCCTCTTACAAATTCCCTTTACACTCTCCACCTTAGAAAAATCAAATCGACCAAGTAATTCCACGTCCTCATTCAATACCTTGTCCACTTGGCGCTTGTTTTTAGTGTCAATGGGAGAATTTCTATCAGGGACACGTGCACGACACGTGGACATTTGCATGGCACATTGCTGTCCTGATAGGATTCCTACCTCTAGAATCTGTAGAGGTGTTACATTCTCCATTGGTGACGAAACGTAACGCCTCTGCGCCTTCTGGCCGACCTTCAAATGGTTGTCTTTCTCATTCAATCTAGCTTCTTGGAAATTCTTGATCTTCTACACATGAATTTGATCATCTTCATACATTTGAGCTACTTGTTGCACCACTAGCTTCACATTTCCAACAATCACAACATCCTACACATCTTCCACAGAAGCTCTAGCCTGGTGTCTAGTGAGACTGATTTTGACATTGTTGTGACTACATCGACTCTACCATTGATGTGGAATTGCATTCCTCTCTCATTGGTCTTGAGTGCCTTTAGTCGAGGGTGGTAACACTTTTGTTTACTTTGTTGTTGTATTTGAGTAGCATAGTTTCTCTCATAGTACTTGGTTCCATTTTCATTCTAGCATCATTTTCTTTATCATATTTCTATCTATCTCTCTATTTGGCTATCCATGGAGGTGGAAACACTAAAGTAGGAGTTTGACTGCGAAAAACCCCTATATAGCCTCAATTTTCTTTCTCTCTTGGTTGTGTGTAGGTACGTGTTTGTGTGGAGCTTGCTGGTGAACTAGACTCCTCGTTAGTTAATCTTCATCACCTTTGTTTTTTTCAT
This sequence comes from Sequoia sempervirens, assembly GCA_007258455.2. NCBI lineage: Eukaryota > Viridiplantae > Streptophyta > Pinopsida > Cupressales > Cupressaceae > Sequoia > Sequoia sempervirens. Next base: position 1,195,972,232 of record VDFB02271358.1, on the reverse strand, counting down.
ATCCTATATCATCTTTCTAGTTATTTTACTTATTTTGGCTGTTATCATTTTAGTTAGCACTTTAAACTTCACTTGCTAAGTCGTTAGTAGGTTTTTGTACCTTTTACTATAATTTTTTACTTTTTGTTTGTATGGACGCCAGTGCACTTGTGAGATTCCAGCGCACTACACCATCATCCCTGAACTACGTTGATATCCTCTGGAAGAGAGCTATCTGAAGTAGAGTTTGAGATCTAGAAATCTGCTCGTTTAGCCCCATTCAAACTCTTGGGTTAGTAGAGTGACAAAGTACTTGAGAGTACTCTTCATTCTCTATCCTTGAATTAAAGAACTTGTCCAACCTGAGGTAGACTAGGGCAGCCTTTCTCTCTCAACTCTCTATGACCTGGAGCCTTGATGTGGTTGCTCACCCTCCTCTAGATTTTGGTGAACTTGACATAAAAAACGTCTATCTGTTTATTTGTGTCTGAGACTTTTTTCCCTCGCACTTAGTGACTATTGTAAACTTGGGTGTTGTGAGGTTTTATGAGAATCACAACCCAATCTATGACCTCTAGGTACGTGGTTAGAAGAAGCGTGCGACCCTTACAAATGGAAAAGACGAAGGTCACCTCCGGTTTTACTACTGATTTTTCTATAGGCTTTACAAATGAGATGGGTTTCATAGATGAGACCACTTGTGCACCCACTCCTCCAGTGTCCCCTATGGCTTCGTCCTTGGATGAGGATGACACTGTACACATTCCTATAGAAAATATTTTGGAATTAGATAGGAGGTTGTTAGACAGGTCATGAATCATTTAGAGAAAGCATCAAACATGACAAGAGCCGCTAGGCTCATTAGCGAGGTGAGATACATGTTAGGTAAGGATCAGACAGGCATGGAGTTCTTATGCGGCCTCACCGATCTAACTAAAGCATACATCCCTTTGTATAACCCTAGATTGGGTACCACTTGAGGGGAGGTGCTCAACACCTATGAGAGACAAATAGGTGTCTCAATGCCTACCATGCCTGTATGCATGGCTGAAACATGCCCCTCGATCAACATTTCCTCTGCTTTTGAGAAACCCCACACTATCAAGGTGAGTAGGATACCCCTTGGTTTCAGCTTCACCACTCCTACTTCCCCTAGTGGGGGGGGCTTGAGTGGAATGAGTGTTGGTGGCTTTGGTAGTAGTGGCAGTGTTGGTGCTAGCGGAGGCCATGGTGGTGGCTCTGGTGGCGGTCATGGAGGTGGCTCCAGAGGTGGTTTTGGTGGTGGTTCTAGGGGAGGTTCCATTGGACCTTTGTCATCTTTGGACCCCATTATGAATTATCTTCTTCAGAATATGGGCCAAATGTAAATCTAGTTGGCTAACCTATCTCAAGCCTCCTCCTAGCCTATCTTTTATCCCTTCTCCTGACATAGTCCATTGTTGGTGACAATTTTGAGCACTCCTTTCCCATAGGGAATGGAGATTCCTAAGTTTGAAAAGTATGGTGGTAAAGGGGATCCACAAACACATGTATAAGATTTTAATGCAATGTGTATGGATTTCTTTCACCACGATGCCTTGATGGAAAAACTTTTCCCTCGATCTCTCAAGGATACAACACTCGAGCGGTACTGTTCCTTTCCTGACAATTCTATATTCTCATTTGACCAAATCATCAATTAGTTTCTTCATCAATTCCAGGATAACATTGGTTTGAAGATGACCTTATTAGATCTCATCCGATGTAAGCAGGGAGAACACAAGAAGGTAACTGAATTTAATGTGTGATACCAAGCACTCTTTTTGAAAATCTCGTACTCGCTGCCCAACTTGGATGTGCAAAAGGTATTCATAGGCAACCTGTAGTGAGCCTAGTAGGAGAAATTTTCCTTAATGAAATACCATTCTTTCGCACATCTATGTGCTGCACTATGGGATTACCAATAACCATTGGTTTAGTTTAGGGGATCCTCCACGTGTTCCCATTCTGAAGGAAAATCTATTGTGTCCATTTCAAGAAAAGGAAAGGTTGTTGCAAATTTAGTTGCCACAACTAATGATCACAACCTCAGGTGCAACAAAAAGTTTACAAAATTATTTGAATCTTATTCTTCTATTCTACACAAGTTATTCAAGGATAAGATTATAACATTGGAAAATCCTTGACCTTTGAAGAAGCCTTATCTTGATTGGTATGATGAAAATTCATTTTTTTAGTACCATCGTGTTAATGGTAATGATACTGAGCATTGTATGTTCCCACGTCATGAGATACAAAACCACATCAATGATGATACCATCCATCTCGATGGGAAAAATAAGAACATGAATAAGTCAGTAGCAAAGGCCAATAGCAATTTGTAGATTTACACAAACTTGTTTCTATCTCTCTGTGAACTTAATTATTGATCCTTTTGATGCTTCTCCTAAAGCCTCAACATATGTTAATGTGGTTTCGTTTACTCCTACTCCTCCCCCACAACCTACAACTAGCTTTCTAGATGTGGTTTCCACCTCGCAGGACTTGCCTCTAAATAACAAGCCCTACATTCCTACTCGCCTCAATGGAAACATTCTGATAGGAGTCCTAATCGACCCTATGAGTCAAGTGAATGTTATTATGGAGGGGAAATTGTGGCTAAATTCATTATAGAGGGAGGAATACGAGAAAATGAAATCTATTATTTGTATGCACGATGGTCTCTCTCTTGCACCGTATGGCTCTATAACTCTTTCTATCCTAGTAGGACCTAGGGCTGTGGATACAACTTTCAATGTCATTCTAGAATCCAATCTATTTAGGGTGAATTTGGGAATCTCATGGCTAACTTCCATGAATGGAATCACTTCCATTATTCATAAGTGTCTAAAGTTCTCTCACGAAGGTGTCGTGCACGTTGTGCATGACACTGGATATCAACCTTTGGTATCTCGTGGGGGTTACTCTTTGAATCATTTTTGGCCAACCCCAGCTAGTCCGTTCCCTCCGAGGACAAACCTACTTTATCAAAGTTACGTAAAGTATAAAATTGGGGGTGAAGGATAGCCGAAAGTGACTCACCTAGTAGCATAGCAGCAAGTTGTCCCTTCCTTTGGAAAGGGAAAGGGGAGGCTTTCCTGTGCTTAGGGCCCTGCCTCTACCTCCCTCCCTATATAGGAACTTTTGGTTACTACCCCTAGTTTTCATATAAGGAGTTCGATGGTGCCTGCTTGGTGAAAGCCCAAGCATTCGACATTTGAACTTCCTATCTTACCCATGGTGCCTTGGCTCGTTTGGTATGATAAGGGGAAGGGTCCACGTGGGGATTCCTCTATGTCTTGGCCTTTGTGGCCTCCTACTGCTCTTTCCTCTAAGAGAGTGAAGGGGAAGAGGCCCGCCATTGAGGCGTTAGAGCCGGATCCCCCACTATTGTTCCATCATCCTCTCAACCTCTCTCTCTTGTTCCCATCTAGGAGTCCCTCTGCCAGAAACAACTAGGATGGATACTCCAATGGTTGAATAGGATTCTTTCGTTCTGTCTCAGCCTCCAACGTCTAGCTCTTAGAGTCACAAAAATTTCCTTGCACGTGAGCACAAGTGTCAGAGGAAGGCTCTAGCCATCGAGCAGGCCACCCTACAAAAGATGGAAGAGGAGCCGATAGCTCCTGATTTGGCACCTTATGCTATGTCCTTCTCTCCCATCCCCTCTGCTTCAGTTCCTTCAGCTTCGGTTTCTCTTTTGGCTCCCACCAAGAGTATAAATGAACCTCACCTGAAGAGGGTCAAGTGTTTATTACTCGATCAATTGAGCCACCCCTTTTGATGTCCCTCTCGGACATCCTGCCATTCTCAAAACTCATGGACATGCTAGATACCTCGATAGTGTTCACCACGGTTTTCTCCTCTTCCTTTGTGCCTTCTACTTCGTCCATGGGGATCTCGCATCCCTCAATGATGCAGAAGATAGAGGATGACCCCACTAGGATTGGGGGTCAAAAGAAGGGCTCACCTTCTTTGGCAGGTGGTTTTGCATTAGCTTGTACTGTCCTAGTGATGGAGGAAGCCCTAGTGTCCCCGAAGTTTGTCACTGCTCCTGAGTCATTCAGTGATCCTAGTAGTGGATCTCAGGTGCTACCTCCCTTGTCTATTGAGTTAACACATGAAACTCTTGTGAAGTGCATGTTTAATTCTATGGATGAGGTCTTGGCCTTATTAACGATCTTCGTGAAATTGTTGATTTTCACCCCACAAGAACTAAGTAGAGAAGACCTCGAGGGGAATTCTTCCTTGGCTCTTGTTGCGAGAGGGTCGGAAGGTTCCCCCCTTGATATTCTTCCCTTGCAGGCTCATCTGCCTTCCCCATACAATGACCTAGATTGGGAGAACGATGACCTCTTGGTTGATGAGGACTAGGGGGCGCCTCTTCTTCATCTATAGATTAGATTGTGTGTTGTGTTTGTGTTCCCCTGTGCTTGCGTTATATGTTCCTGGATGACCCTTTTCACCCTTGTAGGTGCTTGGATACAAGAGTGCTTATGTATCATAAAATTTCCTCTATTTGTCACATCATTCCTCCTCTATTGTGTATTGAATTTTGACAATTGGGGATGATGCAAAGTGTTGGGGGAATTTAGGCTTCCCTTCCATGTCGACCTAATCTTTTTAATTTTTATTTTGTCTTCTCATGCCTTTATTCATATGGTTTGATATAGTAGGGGGTTGAGGACAGTTCATTTATATATTATTATACTTATTTATCTATATTTATGAGCAGCTTCGACCCTGAAATATCATATCACCCCTATCCCTTGTTCATGATGTTATTGTCTCTTCTTAAATTTTTGTTCTCTTATCATTCTTGCTTGCTTTGTGATGTTGTGGTGCTCATGTGTTGTCCCTTGCATGTGTGAAAATATTACCATGGTTACATCTCGTTATGTTTCGCGGGCCACAACATCACTTTTTGTATTCTTGCTTTTCTCTCCTTAGGATGCCGCGTGCCTTTGTGTTCGACACAAACCATCCTAAGGGGGGGCTATCATGTCACTTCAATTTTCAGAAAACACATTCGGTGGCCAACAAATCTTTTCTTGAAAATCTGTTCAAAATATTTTTCAAAAATTGCATTCCTCAACAAGGACCCCTAGCAGAATACTTTTCCTTAATCATGGGTTCATAAAGAAATAATTTGAAAAAAATTCCTCCAAGGAGGGAGCACCTTCTCCTGCGGGTGAAGTTTTTACCTTCCCCTCATGAGGGGGCCTTCTTCCTTTCAAATTCCTTGATGAAGTGAACATCTTTCAAAAGGATTCCTTGATGTTGAATTGATTTACAAAAAATACTCTTGCACTTTCAAACTACGTGTCCCTTGAGTGGACCCCTTTTATCTTGAAGGGTTCTCGAGGGACCCCTTTGAAAGATTCTCCTTCAATTTTTGACTATCTATGTGATTGTCTATCTGCTTCTTTGCCTACATTGCTACTTTTTGTTTTCTAACATGTTTTGTTTGTGGATTAACATGTTTCTTTGTAGGTGCACCTGTGAAGCTACTTTCGAATCCGACTCTATGGGGTCCCCTCACATTGGGCTTCCTTCAGGAGAGAGTACCTGGGGGTGCCTTCTTTGTAGGTTCGAGGACCTGTGAAGTGCTTACATCCTATGAGATTTGTCCATCGTTGGTCTGTGGGCCTTTGATGCACTTTGTTCAAACCTCCTTAGGAGAGAGTACTTGTGGAGTTATTTTCCTGCCTTGCACTTTTGAGCTCGTTAGATTGTAGTCTACTTCCTTGATGGTTCAGGTATACATTTCTAAACTCCTTAGATCTACTTTACCAAACACTCATTGGCACTTATGTTCGCTAAAATGGGGGAAAAATGTATAGGAGTGAATTTGCACCCCTCTTTCAAATTCCCCTTTTACACCCTCCACCTTAGAAAAATTAAATCCGACCAAGTAAATGCACGTCTCATTTTGTACCCTGTCCACTTGGCACTTGTTTTTAGTGTCGGTAGAGGAATTTCCATTGGGGACGTGCACACAACACGTAGACATCTATGTGGCGCGCTGGTATCCTGATAGGATTTTTTCCTTTGGAATCTTTAGAGGCGTTACGCTCTCCATTGGCAATGAAACGTAACACCCCTACGCCTTTTGGTCAACCTTTGAATGGCTCTTTCCATCCTAATTGACCTTCAAATGGCTATCTTTCTCATTCAATCCAGCTTCTTGTCAATTCTTGATCTTCTACACACCAATTTGATCATCTTCATACATTTGAGCTACTTGTTGCACCACTAGCTTCACGTTTCCAACAATCACAACATCCTACACATCTACCACAAAAGCTGCAGCTTGGTGTCTAGTGGGACTACTTTTGGCATTGTTGTGACTATGTCGACTCTACCTTTGTTGTGGACTTGCATTCCTCTCTCATTGGCCTTGAGTGCCTTTGGTCGAGGGTGGTAACACTTTTGTTTACTTTGTTGTTGGATTTGAGTAGCATAGTGTCTCTCATAGTACTTGGTTCCATTTCCATTCTAGCATCATTTTCATTATCATATTTCTATCTATCTTTCTATTTGGTTGTCTGTGGAGGTGGAAACACCAAAGTGGTTGTTTGACTGCAACAAAACCTTGTACAAACCCAACATTTTTCTTCTCTTGGTTGTGTGTAGGTACATGTTTTTGTGGTGCTTGCTGGTGAACTAGAATCCTCATGAGTTAATCTTCATCACCTTTTCTTTTATCATCTCCTATATCATCTTTCTAGTTATTTTGCTTATTTTGGCTGTTTTGTAACTTTTACTATACTTTTGTACTTTCTATCCGTATGGATGCCACTGCACCTGTGAGACCAACAGGTCGCACTATCATCCTTGAACTATGCTACTGCCCTCTAGCAGAGAGCTATCTGAAGTACAGTTTGGGTTCCAAAAATATGCTCATTTAGCCTCATTCAAACTCCTGGGTTAGTAGAGTGACGAAAGCACTTGAGAGTTCTCTTCATTCTCTATCCTTGACTTAAAGCACTTGTCCAACTTGAGGTAGACTAGGTAAGCCTTCCGATCTTGGCTCTCTATGACCTAGAGCCTTAGTGTGGTTGGTCTCCCTCCTCTACAAAGCTGCCTTCTACTACCAATGGTCAAAACTATATTTTATTCCTTATTACATATTCAAACAACTATTTTCCCCAATTGGTCTATTTAAGGAAAATTTCCTCATTTGGAAAGGGATCCTCTCTCTCTGGATCATATAAAGAAGGTCAACAATGCTCTATCAAACACCAACCCCTATAATAGAATAGGAATGAACCCCTTAGAAACTAGTAACATGATTTTGCTCATATAAATAATAGGTTTCCATTTATGATTAGGATACTAATGATGCTCTTTTTGATGCAAGCTATCAAATGTTAAGTAAGAAACATAATTGTTTTCTATTGAGTATGTTGGATATGCAGATCATGATGATGATAGTCCTTATTTTGAGAATTCATAGATCAGTGGCTAGTAGTACAAAATGTATAAAGTAACAAGGGTCTATTTGAAAAGTAAACTAAGATATTGGTTTAATGCTGTAAAGGAGGGGGACCAACTACTCAAGAACCTAGGTCACGAGAGGGTCTAGAACAATTAGTTGCCCTGATCTACCTCGTGCTAAGAATTGTATAGGATAGGTTTGATGTTTACGAGGGCGAAAAGGAAGGACAACAGATCTGTCATTGTCTTTTTGTCAACTTGAGAGTTTAGGGAACCAGGTGAGAAAATTCCTGAGCCTGGATTGTAACCTAAACAACTCTCTGCTAGAGGACTCTAGCGCAGAAGACGGATGATAGCATGCCGCATTGGTGTATCGTCCGAGGGTTGAAATTCATACAGATAGGGAGTACAAAGTACAATCAGGACCAAAAATAAATCACTAACAACCTAGTAAATATAGTTTATATGATGACGGAAAACATAAAGCAGCTAAACTACTAAGATAACAAGAAGAATGCTTTAACTAAAAGGATATAATTTGACAAGAGCTAAGGTGGTGAAAATAAAACTCATGGATGTTCCAGCCTCTCGCAAAATGTTGGACCTATTTCAAGGCTTGCCATAGTTAAACCCCCATTTTGGTGTTCCCACCTCCACAAATAACTAGAATAGCCACAATAGAGAAAAGTATAATGGAGAAAGCACTGAAAGGAAGAATACCAAGAAATTCTAACAACAATATGCTACGTAAATCAAATAACGATGCTAAGTAAAATGGATATCACCTTCCCAACAAGATGCCCTCAAGCATGTGAAGGGAGATGTGAGCTCGCAAGCTTGTGAGTGCCACCATTGCTGCAACAACGTGAGGAGAAAAACAAGCAAAGTGTAAACTTGGAGCTTCAACAATGGAGAATGCTATGAAAAATGAAGTGTGTAGAGGCTAGTGTGATCAAGTGAAGTTGAAGAAGATGAATTAAATGAAGAAGAAGATATTTTGAAGGTGAATAGAAGCCCAAAAGAGTTGTTTGAGGTCGGTCAAGGGCCCAGGGGTGTTATGCTTCATCACCAATGGAGAAGTGTAATGCCTTTTTAGATTCCAAAGGTGGGAATCTTGTCAGAATGGTAACACACCACATAGACATCCACATGCCATGCTAGCGTTCTTGACATAAATTCCCCCACTGACACTATAGATAGCCACCAAGTGGGTGGAAAGAAGATGGATGAGGTGGAAAAACATCATTAGGTTTGATTTTTCTAAGGTAAGGGGTGTAAATGGGGAATTTGCGAGGGGAGAAAATTCACTCCATTAAATTTTTCCCCCACTTTAGCAAGCATATGTGCTACCAAATGTGAGGTAAAGTAGATTGAAAGACTTCAAAGAAAGTATACCTGTAATACCCCTTGTGTTGTTGTTTAGACTTGATATTTTCTATGGTTTTGCTTGATACTTTGAGACTTTGATAGTTACTGTTTGTTGGTTGGATTGGTTGATTGGATAGTTTAGACTGCTTGATGACTATGCTACTTTATATGATGACATGGATATGATGATATGACATTATGGTTATATTTTTTTGGTAATGTTTAATTTGATTTCAGTAGTATATTGTGATGCAGTAGAATAGTAATTATTTTATGATGATATGATGTGATCGGTATAGTTTAACAATGCTATTTTATACTTGTTGTTGTAGTTGTTATTATAGCTTTGGTGAGGGGACAATGTAGCACCACTTGTGTGTGAGTGCTCTGCTGCGCTGCGATTCCTTCTCACAATGTGATGCATTTGATTATATATATATATATATATATATATACATGTTGTACACAACCTTGTTTGTATGTAGGAATTGCAGGAACAGAGTCTCAATTCCACCTGCTTCGGCAGGACAGGGCGAGCATCAAATTAACCCAACGGGCATGAAGTTGAAACAAAAATGACAAGGAATTCACCTCGTCCCAAGTTTGTCAACCCATTATATGTCTAGTGGTATTGTGCGTCTTTGACCTTAGTCATTTTTGAATTTTATGATAGTTGTTTTGTGTGAATGTATTTATGTTATTTATTTTACGTTGGTGTTGTAGTATGATGTAATTTAAATAATTAAATGATTATATAAATGTTAATAATAGTTATTGGAATAGTTTTATTAAAATATAAAAATATTAAATTAAAAGTTATGTAATTTATTAAGGATAAATAAATTGAAAGGTGTAAATTAAATTATTTAAATTGGTATTTAGATAATTTAATGAAAATAGCATGTTGAGGATAATTAATGGAATAAAATAATTAAATAATTTAAATTGTGTAAACTGTAAGTATAAATTAGCAAAATTGAAATTAAAACAAAAAGTGCAACTTGAATAGAAAAAAATCAAGAAAAGAATAAAAGAACCAATGAATGTTGAGATTTTTTGGGCTGAAAAGCTGGTGAAGAAATATAAAATTTCTATTCATTCTATTTTTTTTAAGTTTTCAAAAATAGAAGAGGTTATCTTATTATTTAATAGCAAAAAAAATGAGAAGTTTTGGGGGATTCACGGGAAATTTAACAGAAGCTTAAAAAAAAAATGGAGTTCTGTAATAATTTGCATCCTTTCTGGTTTTCTCTTTAAAAATTGTTTCCCATTCATTGTTTTGGGAAAGAGGCTCTTCTGAATAAAAGATATAGATTAAAAATTTGATCAAAGGAAACTGGTGTAGAAGTTCTGAAGAAGGAAAGGGGAGCTCATCAAAAAAGGCTGGTTGGAATCAAAGGAAAGCTTCATCAACTCCTCAGCAAGCACAAGACTCCAGGTTCCTTTATTGTTCTTTCATTGTTTGTTAAATTTGAAATGGCAATCATATTGTTCTGTAAAAGGAATTTTTTTTTGGGGTTTTAGGAAATCTTTTGGGTAACAAATAATTGGGAGAAATTTATTGTTGAGTCTCTGGAAATGTTCTGGATTTCATAATTTTGTTATATGGAAAAATGATTTCCTCTCTGAAATAGATGGATTTATATTTATATATAAATATATATATATACATATATACATATATATATATATACATATATACATATATATATATATACATATATACATATATATATATATATATATATATATATATATATATATATATATATATATACATATATATATATGATACATGTTTTGATAATATATATATATATATATATATATGATATATATATATATATAATTATTTCAAAAATTTTTGTGGGCCGAATTCGTACTGATGTCGGCATTGTTTGTTTTATTTATTTTTATCTTAATGAGGTTGAGGGGGGGACGGTTGGGCCATACCCTCCCCTCCTCCCCATGGGGCTGTGATGGGCTGCCCATTGCCCACAGTAGTCCTACGGACTGCTGTGCGCAACAACCGTATGGGCTGCTGTGCGCAGTCCGCGTACGACAGGGGGGCTATGAAATTTAATTTAATGTTTATTTATTTATATATGTATGTATATTTAAATGGGTATTTGCACAGGTACAATTTTTTCACCCAGAAATTAATCAGATAAGATTTATTTAATAAATTATATAAAACAAAATATTTATATATATATATTTATTGAGATTGTGAAATTATGATTTATGACTGTGATGGTTAATGGAAAAAGGCAAGTTATATTTATATATATGTGAGAATTATTATTACACTTTTATTTCAAAATTATATTAAAGAAAGATGGAGATTAGTAAATGGAATAAACGAATTGTTTAACATTGTGTGAAAATTATTATGTTATTCTATTTGTAAATCAACTTGACTTCTTTATTTCATTAGGTCATTATTTTAACTTCTTCGGTGTGGGAACCTAGTTTTCCTTAGGAACCCGCTTAGGGATATTGTGAACCTTAGGCCTCCAGAGGCTTGAGTCTATTATTAGTCGATGTTTCTCTTGTTATGTGCTCTTAATGCGGCAAGCCTTTCGGTATCATTGTTTTGAAAGGGTTGTACGGGATGTTGTTGAGAATATGGTTATGTGCTTTTAGCGAGATGGGTAATGCCTCACATGTGTTCTGTTGAGATTTAATGATCATTTTATGTTAGTACAACCCTTGGTTTTGTTTATGTTTTGGGTCTCTAGGGAGAGTGGCTCTTCGTGGGGGCTGGAGCCTTAAAAGGACGAAGGGCTAGGATAACCCACATAAGAGTTAGATTAACAAGTGAAAACCTAATAAAATAATTTAGGGGGATGGGTAGTAATAACATAATAAGATAATCTTGGATACCTCGTCTATCCATTAGGGCTTTCGCAGACTAATGGTAGACTGAGAAGGCCGTGGTTGACAAGGTTGTTACCTCGTCCTCATGAGAGGTTAACAGCTCTGCATGAGTCACCCTATGGGGCCGATGCCTCAAGTATGAGGAAGGGCCAGGATAACCATAGATGGGGGTCGATGCCTCATGTAGGAGGAAGGGCTAGGATAACCCATGTAGGACTATGCGATGAAACTCTCCACTAGTTTCCCTTATGCTTCGTGTTCTTGCCTGCCTCTGGAAGTGAATTATGGTTGTTGCTTTGATTTATTTATGATGTGTTTAATGGTCTTGTGTTATTGTGACTGATTCTTGGTTTCTGTTCATTTATGATCTATATTCTCTCATGTTATTGCCATTGGAGTTACTGTTACTATGTTACTGTTATTAGAGTCTAGTCTTGTTGGCATCCTTGGTCATGGTCACTTCCTTGTCACCTTTGAGCACGGCGGGTGGGTTTTTCTTAAACCCACGTGGTCAGGTGGAATGTGCTCCGCACCCCATTGGGTTCCCCATTAGCGTTTGTCTACACCGTATCTTTTAGATGGAGCTTGTACCAGATAGTCATCATGTATATCAGATATTCTCTGTATGATGTACTTATCCCACATGTATGGGAGATTTTGATGTAACTCATGTATATGAACATGTAATGTATTAAAAGATGATTTAGTGTAAATGTACTCTTGTTATCATTCATGATTTATGAGATTTATTATGGATTGTATCATGTGATGTATTTATACTTATACTTATGAATGTATGGATGTTATCTCTTGCAAATGGTTAATATAATATCTATGATGGATGTAAGTTAGTTAAGTTATTCGAATTTTTGTCTCTTTCGTTATGAGTTGGTTTTATGCGATGTGACCTCGCGTGCCCCAAAGGACTTAGATGTTTGAGATGTTGTCATCTAATGTAATAATGTATAATGGTACTTAATATGTTACTCTGTATTTAAAAAAAATGTGTGTGCATAGTTGTTGTCCTTTGGGGTTTGCATGACGGGCGTTACAATACCTGAACCGTTGAGGAAGCAAACTAAAATTTGACACACCCAAAAGTACAGGGAGAGGAGATGGTTCCATAGGTACTCAATCCTAAGGAGAGTTGAACAAATGCACCACAAGTCCATAGACTTACAGAAGTGCGAACAAAAGAGCTCTGCAGGTGCTCAATCCTACAAAGTTGAAAAGGAGGCACCCCTAGGTGCTTGGTCTTGAAGGAAGCTAGATGTGAGAGGCTCCAAAGAGTCTGATAGGACCTTACAAGTGCTCAATCCTGCAAGGTCAATTGAAAAACAACTTCACAGGCACACCTACAAAGCAACATGTTAATCCATAGACAAAACATGTTAGATAGTCATGCAGATGATCAAAAATTGAAGGAAGAGATTTCAAAGGGGTCCACTCAAGGGACACTCTATTTGAAAGTGATAAAATTTTGAAAAGAGATATAATTTTTTGCCAATGATTCTATCACCAAGGAATCCTTCTAAAAGATTCCTTTCATCGAGGAATTCAAAAGAAGGAATCCTCCATCGCAAGGGAAGTCTAGATTCTATGTTACAAACACATGATGAAAGGAAAATTTATCTAGGGATCCATGTTGAAGAATGCAATTTTTGAAAAATATTTTGAAAAATTAGTGATTTTCAAGAAGGGATTCATTGGCCATCGAATACGCCTTTTGAAAATCAAAGCAGTATGATAGCCCCCCCTTAGGATGGCATGTGCTAAACTCAGAGGCAAATGACATCCTAAGGATAGAAAAGAAAGAATGAAAGTGATGTTGTGGCCCAAAAAACATGATAAGATGTAATCATGGTAATGTTGTCGCACATGCAAGGGACAACACATAAGCACCACAACATCAAAAAGTAAGCAAAGAAGAGAGAAAGATGAAAAGAAAGGATAAAAAATGACATAACAAACAAGAGATAAGGGGATTTGATATTTTGAGGTCAGAGCTACTCATAAATATAAATAGAAATAATATAATAGTACATAAATGAATTGTCATCAATCCACTACTTAGGAAGGGAGGCCTAAATGAACCCAATGCTTTGCATCATCCCCAATTGTCAAAAATCAAGGCACAACAAAGAGAAGAATGATGTGAAAAATATAAGAATTTTACGAAACAAAAATACTTCTATATCCAAGCACCTATTAGGGTGACAAGGGTCCTCCAAGAACACATAAAACAAGCATGGGGGAACACAACACACACACACAAAATCTAATCTACAGATAAAGAAGAGGAACCCCCTAGTCCTCATCAATTAAGAGTTCGTCGTTCTCCCAATCTAGATCATTGTAAGGGGAGGGTGGATGAGCCTGCAAGGGCAGGAAAACAAGGGGGTACCATCTAACTCTCCTGCGACAAGAGCTAAGAAAGAATTCCCCTTGAGGTCTTATTCACTTAGTTCCTATGAGGTGAATTCCAACAATCCTGCAAAGATCATTGATATATCTGGGACATCATCTTCAGAGTTGAACATGCACTTTATGAGAGTAACATGTGTCAACTAAGTAGGAAATGAAGGAGGCACCCGAGATCCACTGCTGACCTCATTGAAAGACTCGAGGGTAGTGAAAAACTCTGAGGATGCTGGGCCTACCTCCGTCACTAGGATGACACATGCCAATGTAGAACCAACTTCTGAAGAATGTGATCCCTTCTTCTAACCCCCATTGCAAGTAAGGTCATCCTCCAAATTTTGCTTCATCGGAGGATGTGAGATCCCCACAGACGAAGTAGAAGGCAAGGAGGAAGAGGAAAAAGTTGCAGCAGACACCACCAAGGAATTCAGATATCCATAGATTTAGAGAAAGGTGGGATGTCTAGAAGGGACATCAAAAGAGGAAGCTTTATTGAAGGAGTGATGAATGCTTGCACCCTTTTAGGGTGAGGATCATTCATGCTCTCAAGGGGAGCCAAAAACAAGATTGAGGTAGAGGGAACTGAAGCAGAAAGGGCGGAAGAGGGTGACACAATAGAAGATGCTAGAATAGGAGCTTCTGGCTCCCCTCCCTCCTTCTGCTTAGTATCCAGAGCCTTCCTCCAACACTTACGCTCGTGCACAAGGTAGTTTCTTTGGCTCCAAGAGTTAGAGGCTGAAACCTGAGGAACAATAGGAGGCTCTTGTTTAGTCATTAGAGTATCCATCACAACCATTTTTTCCAGAGGGAGTGACTCCTGGATAGGAACAAGAGTAGATGCAAAAAATATGGGGGAGTAGGCTCGAGTGCCTCAGCGGTGGGCCTCTTCCCGTTCCCTACCTTAGAGGTAGGAGCAGTAGGAGGATGGGAAGGGAGAGAAACATAAGTGGCTCCATGGAGACCTTTCCCCTTACCATACAAGATGGGTCGAGGTACTGTGGGTAAGACAAGAAGGTCAAACACTTGATTCTTGGCCTTCTGCTAAGCAGGCACCATCAAAATCCTGAAAATACACATAGGGGAAAAAGTCAAAGGTGCTACAGTAGGGTGAGAGGCAAAGGCAGGTGGAACTATAGAGGAAGAAGAAGAAGGGCCTTGAACAAAATTCTCCTCCTCCCTTTTTCGAGCAGTAGATGAAACCTTATGCTGCACTATCATGGAAGCTTTAACTAAAATGACATAGGGAGAAGGAGGGTAGGTCACTTTCAGTGCAATGTCCCCATTCTTGTATTGCACATAAGTTCAATACAACAGGTCTATCCTGGGAGGGAGGGGACCAACATGGACATGCTAGAAGTGATCAAGTAAGTAGCCACCACGTGTCACCATCAATTTATAATTGGTGTAATGGACTACATGCATAGAACCCTCATGAGAGAACTTTAGGAACTTATGGATTACTGAGGGGACTGTGTTCATAAAAAGTAGCTAAGGAATTCCTAGTTTCACTTTGAATAGCTCAAACCGTAGGATAATATCAAAGAGGGAATTAATAGTCTTGGGTCCAAATAGGACTAATAGGGTGATAAAATTGATGGGAGGGACAAAAATCCCTTCTTGAGCACATATAGTGCTTTTAGACTCATCATATCCATCCTTATGTAAAATTTTTATCAACATGATCTCCTTTGTGATGACATTAACCCGACATGTAGGGTCAACGAGAATGCCAGTTAAAGTGTTCCTTTTGATAAATGCATGAATGTATAAGGGAGAGGGTTCTCTATTAACGTTCATTAGCAAATCCTATGAGGTAAATGTTAAAGTAGGAGATCCACTCATAGGTTGCACAGATGAGATGGGAAGATGTATAAAGGAATCCATCTTTACATACACTAGAAAGGACTTTCACAAAAACCCTCAAGAGTTCAACAATTAGACGGTGACATATTCAAGGCTTCACTTCACAACACTTAGGGATCCTTCTAGCTATGTTGCTAGGGGTCATAGGTTGGGTTGCAAGGATAGGTACCCTACAACGCACACACCCACAACACTCCTAGAATATGAGAGAAGATTCCTTCAACACCACAAAATGGAACCAAAATAGTTCATGTCGGGTTCACCAAAATGTAGAGGGGGACTGACTGCTCATGACCCTAGGTTACGGGAGGGTCTAGAACAATCAGCTACCCTGATCTACCTCACGCTAAGGATTGTATAGGATAGGTTTGATGTTTGTGAGGGTGAAAAGGAAGGACAACAAATCTGTCACTGCACTTTTTTCAATATGAGAGTTTAGGGAACTGGGTGAGAAAATTCTCGAGTCTGGATTGTAACCTAGGTAGCTCTCTGCCAAAGGACTCCAACACAAAAGATGGACGACAACGCATCATGCTGGAATCTCGGTCGAGCACTGACAACTGCATGGACAGGGAGTACGAAGTACAGTCGAGACCAAAAAAGAACTCACCAACAACCTGTTAAATATAGTTTATACGATGATGGAAAACATAAAGTAGCTAAACTACTAAGTTAACAAGAATAATACTTTAACTAAAGGGATATAATTTGACAAGAGCTAAGGTGGAAAAAATAAAACGCACAGTTGGTCTAGTCTCCCACAAGCTCCACATGAACATGATACTTACACACAATAGAACGAGGAAAAATGTTGGGACTATTTCGGGGCTTGCCGCAATCAAACCCCCATTTAAATGTTCCCTCCACGAACAACCAGAATAGCCACAATAGAGAAAAGTATGATGGAGAAAGCACTAAAAGGAAGAATACCAAGCAATGCTAACAACAATATGATATATAAATCAAATAACAATGCCAAGTAAAATGGATATCACCTCCCCAAAAATATTCCCTCAAGCACGTGAAGGGAGATACAAACTTGCAAGCTTGTGAATGCCACCATTGCCGCAACAACGAGAGGAGAAAAACAAGTAGAGTGTAAACCTGGAGCTTCAACAATGGAAAATACTATGAAAAATGAAGTATGTAGAGGCTATTGTGATCAAGTGAATTTCAAGAAGATGAATTGAATGAAGAAGAAGATATTTTGAAGGAGAATAGAAGCCCAAAAGAGCCGTTTGAGGTCGGTCAAGGGCATAGGGGAATTACGCTTCTTCGCCAATGGAGAAGTGCAATTCCTTTGTAGATTCTAGAGGTGGGAAACTTGTCAGGATGACAACGTGCCATGTAGACATCCACGCACTGTGCTAGCGTCCCTGACAAAAATTCCCCTATTGACACTATAGATAACTGCCAAGTGGGTGGAAAGCGGATGGATGAGGTGGAAAATCATCGTCAGGTTTGATTTTTCTAAGGTAAGGAGTGTAAATAGTGAATTTGCAAGGGGAGAGAATTCACTCCATTAGAAATACCATTAGGAGCATTCAAAATCTGCTCCTAACCCCTATCAAAATCCATTATCACTAAGAGTTAAGGTTTTTATCATTACCTTAGATATATCAAGATAGAGGAAGGAAACCCTATGACTATGTAAAGACTCAAATGAAGGAAGTCATAATCGAGGATATTATTGGAGGGCAGAGATATGGTAATGTGAGATTTACTACATTGAATGGTATAGTGGAAGATCCTATAGTGATGGTTTCTTGTGAAGTGATAGGCAGTCTATGTATAATGTCTTTGTAATTTGTGATCAATTGAAAACCTAAAGACTTGAATGATATTTTTTTTGACTAAGTTTTAATAATGCTCTTGACTGTAATAGGATCATTAATAATTTTATTTATTGGGCTTGGTGGGTGTTGTGGTGCAATATTGTACCTATTTTAATAAGTTTATTTATGATACTAAAAATATACAATTATTCTCATAAATTGTTAAGACATGTTCACTTTGACTTTAGGTGCACAATTTCTATTATTATCTTGTTGCTCCTTGATTGATTGTAGTTGGATAACACATTTGATTGGTCAAATCCACCTTTGTCTTAGTCATATTTAGTTAACTCATCTATTGATTGAAAATTAAACTTTTCACCTCTTAGATTGAGTTATATCACCTCTTGATTGTGAGTGATTTGAGAATTAAAATCATTTCCTTTTGGAAAAGTCATCTATTTGATTTATGCATCTATATATTTTTGTACAATCCTATGTATTATATTTTTATTCACATGCTCAATCTTGGAATATTGTTGGTATTCGTATTCTTCATAATTGTTTGTGTGGAGTTTGTGTAACTTGTTTTCAATCATTTATATTTAAGCTTGTGCTTGGATTCTTATTGAATTTTGCAACACCCTCTTCTTGAGAATCATGAGTGGTGTAAACATGCTAGAGATTTCTAAATTTCCATCTCAAAATAACTTGAAGGTTATCTATGTACACATAAAGATCAACAAAAGAATAGTGAATTCAAGGCATACACATTAAGAATTAAAGTGAAGGTGCATTGCAAACACTAGTATGAAATTGCACTCCTATAAGCTACATCATGAAAATTTTAACCTCTTGGCATGGTGCATATAAGCTTACAACTTCCCAAAACAATCCTTGCAAAAATAAATTTTTGATGCACACCATAGAGGAAAACCAAAGCACTCATTTAAAGGATTGAGAGAATTTATCCCATGCTTAAGTATTTACCTCTTGCATATAAATTCAAAAGGAAAAAAATATATGGTAGAATAAAAAATTGGTCAAAGCAAAAAATACTATCAATTATTCAATAGGGAGTAAAAATTTAGGAGGTTGTGGATTAAGGCATATCATGTTTAATGGTGGCACTAGTACTCCTTTGTGAGGGATCAATTCTTACCTTAGTACAAGGAAATTAGGAAACACCCATCTTAGACAAATAATCAACTACACCATTAGTCACATGATAGCAATTCATGAATGACATCTCTTTAAAGTTGGAACTGATATGAATAACTCATTATACTCTTGAGTATTTAATCTTGCAAACACCTTTTAATACAACCATTGATAATCACTTGAGTCTCCTTTCTCTTCTAGATATTGATGTTTCCCTGAACTTGCAAATTTTAGGCTTTCTACAAATGATTTTGCTTCATTATGTGTCTCTAATACCAAGAGGAAAGAACTCTTTACAAGATATCCCAATTGAGTTCAAAGTACTAGCTTGCTTTAGTAGAGCCCAACTTACCTTTCTCAATGCCATCAAAATTGAGCTTTAAGAAATAAACCCTATATGGTTGCCAACTATTCTTTTTGCTAATTGCCACATTAACAAGGTAGTAAAAAATATTATTAAAGTGTACTTAAGTGGTTTAATATCATGCACACATTTCTTTTATATTTGCAATAATGCTCTTGACTGTAATTCTTTCATAGCCTAGGAAGGGTAGAAATGTCAAGATGCAGGGACTATCTTAGGGAAGAGTAAGCAAAAAAAAGAAAGAGGATAGTCACAGTATTACAATGAAATTCCATGACAAATGTCAAAAGAAAGATATACAACATGAGTTTCAAGGTCAACAGTCCCTCAAAGGGGTAGACTTCAATAAGAGATGCCAAGATATAGAAGGATAAACCATGAAAACATGGTATGGATGCTCAATACTATGGGAAAATTACCATATGATAGTACCAAATCAGCATATGAAAGTCCTATGCAAAGAGGAAAGACAATCAAGATGATAGCAGTGGTATGGATGCAAGGGAATACCAAAATTCAAGACAAAGAGTCACATACATAAGAGTTTTTACAAGGGAATACGTGTTAAAGACAAAACACCATGCAAGGATATTTGTGTTTCCTTAAATATTTGAGTAGTTATAGCAATAAATTACACTGCTATAGCAATTAATTACATTAATCCTTCAGTTGACCTAAGAAGCTATTGATAGGTCTTGGATTGTGGAGAGCATGTTTGAGTAGCTATATCAATAAATTACAGTACTTGTGCCAAATCCTATTTATGAAATAATTTCATGGTTGTAGTGGTTGAGAATGCAATATTATATAGTTTGATATTATAATTAGGAAAAATAACCATAGGGGAGTCATGGGCCAAATAATTAGATTGTAGTGGTGTATGTAGGCCAAGGAATGTTGGAGGCAACTCTATTTTTACATAGGCCATTAGATGAATTCTATCAAGGATTATTGGATGGTGTACATGTTGCAAGTATGTGCAGATTGGTGTTTTCATTGATGTCAACAAGCTTATGTTGGCATTGGCATCAACTGTATGTGTTAAGAGAGATTGGTGATGAATAGTTAGTGTTGTCTATGCTTTGATTTGTTGCATTATGTTGTCATCAGTTAAACCACTGATTCTAACCTATTTTGTTACTTTGATAAGATTCTGTCTATGGTGTGGTAGTGCTGAAGATGTTATGGATGTGTCTCTGGTGCTTGGTTTCCAAGTGCTTTTGAGAAAATTTGATAAAAAGAGGAAAAAATGTGTTGCAATATTGTTCTAGGTTTCAGAAAGGTGTTCTGGTCTTGCTCAAAATTTCTTCTAGGCTGAATATCTACCTATGTGATTCAAATATGTTGGTGAGAGATGTTTAGAGATGTTATATTCAAGAGATGGTATGCTAGATCGTTGTAAAGTAGAAGTTGTGTTCACCAGTGTGTGACTGTGTATTGCAAAGGTGTCTAGGAGAATTTTTTTTGCTCCACGTTTCTCCATAGTTATGCTTCAGGTCTTGTGATTTTTAAGGTGTGTTGATAGTGTTGGTAGTTTACCTTAGTCAAGAGGATTTGAGGTCCGGTTCTTTGAAAGATAATTTTTCAAGTAACAGTGTTTGGAAGAGTTGTCTAAGTGTACTAGGTTTGTACATTCTTCAGGTGGAAGTTGTTGTGAAGGAGTTTGATAGATTTCAAGGTGTTTGATGAATCTTCTAGATCATATTCAAGCATGGTGTGTGGTTTGCAAGTCATCTTTGAGTTTGATGAAGTGTGTACTTAATTGATTAATGGTGTTTGCATGGGTAGTGATCGACTTGGTGTTTACACTACATGTGAAGGATAAATATTGTTTGTGGTAGTGCGTGTTTAAGTGGTGTTGTTGATTTGGGTCCCAATTAAGTTTTAATGTGGTCCAAATTCACTTCTACTTTCCACAGAAGTGTTTTGGTGCCAACCTAATTTGAATTTGCATAATTGAGGTGCATTTTCGACCTTGGAGAGGGTTTCAAGGTTGAGGATGATATAAGTATGAGTTGAATTGTTGAACCTGAGGTTAAGATAGACGTAAGATAGATGAATGTGCAAAGTGTATGATGTGAATGATGCAAAATTAAGCAGAGCAATGCAAGCTTTCAAGTGTTGGATTATCAGATGCAGTGAGCAGAAGGTGTCTGCAATCATTCAAACATACTACAGAGGTGTTGGAGCTATTGTGGTGGAATATTTGTTGCATTGATATCATGTTCTTTGTGTAGCCTTCCTTCTCTATCTTCTTTTTGTACTTTGATAGTGAGCCTTGGCTATGAGCCTTTTTAGACAGTGTGTTTTGTTTTGGAAATGAGCTCTTGTAACTAGTTTTGTAATTACTTATATTGTGAGCTAATCCTCATTGTGGTTTTTCCCTCAGGTTTTCCATGTAAATTTGGTGTTCTCTTGTGTTTGGTGTTGAGTTGTTTAAGTTTCTATTATCCGCTTTTCACATTAAAACTTCATAATAGATTAAGGGTTTAATGAATGCATGTGGATCTGAATGTTAATGAGGGTTTTGATGTTTTAACAAGTGCCACGTAGTGGCTAGTACTTTCCTTTATAGTATTTTAATTATAATATTTTAAATTTAATAAAAATAAATGCAAGTTTTGTGAATAAAATTAAAAGTTAGTTTTGTTAATTATACTAGTAACAAATCATTTAAAAATGTCACATTAATGTTATTTTTTATTAAAATTATTTAAATAATATATTAATCATTATAATTTAAATTGTAGGATAATGCATGCCTATATTCTAATTTAATGGAATAAAAGATAGTTACATGCATTTATATTAATATTAATAATTATTAATCTTATCTTAATTATATTATATAAAAATCAATAATCTTATATAAAAATAATTATATATTAAAATTATAAATATTATTGTAGACATCGAAAATATACAAATTGATATCGCACACTCGATCCTGATCTACTAACATCGCCTCATCCTGAATTATCCCTCTATCTAACCATTTAATCAAATAGCCTTATTTGATTAAATTCATCATAATTCTCCTTTTAATTAAATAAATCCCTCGATTTAATTAAATCATTATCTTTGTGTAATTATCTAGGTCATTTCATCTTCCTATCTTTGATTTAATTAAATAATCCATATTATTTGATTAAATCTCTAAAGTTCATCTAATTAAATTAAATAAATCAAACATTTATCTAATTTAATCTAATATCACCCCCTTTGGTTAAATAAATCAAAAATATTTATGTAACTAAGTCTAAATCATTCTTTTCTCATTTTGAGTTATTTAAATCCTAAAATCTAAGTCAAAATGGTCAAATCAACTAACATCATTTAAATTAATCAAATCATGATCAATGCTAATCCTAATCACTCAAATCCTCTAGATTTTGCAACTTGCACATGAAAATAGACTTATTTGATTTATTAAATTTCTATTTTCCTTCAACAAGGCATCTTTTAAGGAATATTCCCCTAATTTGAATTCAAAATCCAAGTGGGAATAAGTCCTTCCAACAAAGCATTTAAAATCTCTTACATGTCCTTTTCTTGAGCCATGTGCATTTGCTTCACCTTTCACCTCATCCTTCAAGCCATATTTTGAATTTGAATCTCCCCCCTCTTTGCACATTCTTCAAAACTTGCATATCCTCCATCCATTCACAAGTTGACAAGTGGCATTTTGTCATTGGTTCATTCTTAGTCCCACATTGCTCTATTTTGGGCATGCTTTCAACTTATCAATCTATAAATAAGAGGTTAATCTCCTCATCTCATCATCCACAATTTGAGTAAACTTACTATGCTCAAATCATTAGCAAATTCTATCCATCACCATTGAGTTCTTAGCTAGGTTATGCAGATTTTTGGCTTGGAGCTTTCATCAATCTTCATCAAAGTGGATCACAATCTTCATCAAATCATCAAAGCTAGCATTGGAGTTGGGAAAGGGCCAATTTTCACATCAAATTGGCACCAATTCCCCCATGGGATCAAGAGTTTGCATTGCTTTCAATAGGATTTAATCTACTTTCTTGTTCTTTCATTATTTTCTTCTCTTCATTCCTATTTTGAGTTTTGTTAATGGATTTCATGGGGAATCCTTGTTCTTACTTGCATTTGATCTCCTAATGTATTCATTTGTTGTGTTTTGCAAGTATTTGGATTAGGGATTCACAATTTTAAATATCAAACTAAATAAATAAAAAATCAAATGATAGTATAATATAATTAGACGGAAAAAATATAATTATATAAATATAAAATTTATCTAATAATTATGTAACTATGTATAATATAATATAAATTTACTATATTGTATTAAATAATATTTATTCATTAGATAATATAGATTTAAATATATATATTTTGAAAAACCTATATTAAATAAAATGAAATGATTATATAATATAATTATAATAAATAATTAAATAATAATTATTTAAACATAAAATTTATATGATTATTTTGTTAAATAACAATATGTATAATAGAATCTATTTGTGTTCATGAATCTATTAGAAAGATATTTGAATATAGAATATCATGAATATACATAAAAATTTAAAACACCCATTGTATGCATGATCTTCATAATAATAACTCTCCCAAAATCTTTAAGTTAAATTCATCAACATTTAATCAAATGGGACACTAATCTCTAAAAAGTAATAATTTTGGGAGAAGAATTATGGAGAAAATTCAAAAATATCTTCTTAAAAATAGGCAAAATAATAGTTCTATTAAATAGGCAAGATAATAGTTCATTTTTCTAAAAAAGAGGCAAGATAATAGTTCAATTTTCTAAAAAATAGGCAAGATAATAATTAATTTTCTAAAAAATAGGAAAAATAATAGTTCACTTTCACTTTTCCTAAAAATATGTGAATAACACAAAACATTTTAGCCAATCATAATCACAATAAATAATTTTTTATAATTTATAAAATTAAATATTTTACAAATTTACTTTATAAAATTGAATTTTATTTTATTTCAAAAAAAATTCTTGTTTTTGATTGATTGAAAAGTGACTTATTAATAACTAGTTAACTGAGAAAAAATCAATTCATTGCAAATAGTATTGCTTGATAGCAAGTACTAATAAGATACAACTTATTCACCCCCCTCTCAGTTGTCTTGTTCCTTTAATAATCGGTAACAAAGGAAGGTTCCTTGGAGAAAAGCTTAACAGCTTGAGGTAGATTTGGGATGAAAAACAAGAAGGATATCCCTATGTTTGATGGCATAGACTATGCATTCTGGAAGGTGAAGATGGAAGGCTATCTAGGTTACCTTGGATATGATGTCTGGAAATTAGTGAAGACTAATTACACTATACCTGCAAATGGACCGAGTACAAGTGATGAGATCAAGTCCTATGAAACAAATGGTAAAGAAAGGTCTGTTCTCTTGAGTAGTCTTGAAAATTTTGAATTAGTGACATGGGTTACTTTTCTTAGAGAAAAATTTGAATCCCTAGATAGATTCAAAGCATTTAAAGTTATGGTTTAGAATGAAATGGATTTGAAGATCGAATTTTTGAGGTTTGATAGAGGTGGAGAATTCACCTCCAATGAATATAACATGTTTTGTGAGAATCATGGCATAAGAGGCACTTGTCTACCCCTAGGAATCCTCAATAAAATGGAGTGGTTGAAAGGAAAAATAGGATTGTTCAAGAAGCTACAAGGACTATGATGAAAGAAGCTAACCTATCAGAAGTCTACTAGAGAGAAGCGATTCATACTGCTATTTACATACTTAACAGAGTACAAGCAAAAGAAAACAACAAAAAGACTCCTTATGAGTTGTGGTATGGAAGGATCCCTACTATCAAGTACATAGATTGTTTGGAAGAAAATCCTATATTAGAAGAGATGAAGAAAACTTAGGAATTTTGATGCAAGGTTTGATGAAGGTATCTTCCTTAGATATTCTATTGAAAGAAAAGCTTACAGATGTTACAATAAAAGATTGAGAAATATTGTTGAGAGTGAAAGTGTCAAAGTTGATGAAGATCTATAGAATTTAGTGGTGATAGATGGATATGAATTAGATGAAATTTCTTGTAGAGAAGAAGAAAAATATAAGGAACAAGAAGTGTAGGATGAAGAGGAAGAAGCTCTAGAAAAGACCCCTAGAACCCCTAAGTATGAGAAGAGAAATAATTCTGAAGAATAGATCATTGGAGACAAAAGCAAAGGAGTGTTGACAAGAAGGAAAGCTACTGAAGAAGAGGTAAATTTATGTCTACTTTCTAAATTTGAACCTAAAATAGTGATTGAGGCATGCAAGGATGAACATTGGATGAAATTTATGGAAGAAGAACTTATGGAGATTGAGAAGAATCAGGCTTGGGAACTTGTCCTAAGATTAGAAAACAATAACATAATTGGATCTAAGTGGGTGTTCTGAAACAAACTAAATGAGAATGGAGAAGTGGTAAGAAACAAGGCAAGGCTTGTGTGTAAGGTCTATGCACAAGTGGAAGGAATAGACTTTGAGGAGACATTTGCTTTGGTGGCTAGAATGGAAGCAATCATGATGCTTTTGGCATTTGTAAGACATAAGGATTTTAAAGTTTATTAGATAAATGTGAAGTATTCCTTATTGAATGGAGAGCTAGAAGAAAAAGTATACATGGAACAACCAAAATGATTTCAATTATTAGATAAACCTAATATGGTTTGTAGATTGAAGAAGGAATTGTATGGATTAAAGCAAGCTCCTAGAGCTTGGTATGCAAGGTTGGAAAAGTATTTGATACAAGGACTCAATAAAGGCACCACAGATAGTAATCTTTACTTTAAGGCTGAGAAAGATCAAATCTTGATTGTAATTGTGTATGCTGATGACATAATTTTTGGAGGAAATGAAGCTATGTGTAAGAAGTTTGTAGAAGAAATGCATAAATAGTTTGATATGTCTATGTTTGGGGAGATGAATTTCTTCCTTGGGATACAAATCAATCAAACAAATAAAGGCATATTCATTTCACAGTCAAATTATGCCAAAGAAATGTTGAAGAAGTTTGGAATGAAAGACTCCAAACCGGTATGTACTCCTATGGTTACTGGTTGCAAGTTGAGCAAGAATGATGAATCCCCTCAGGTTGATCAGAGCAAGTATAGATCTATGATTGGTGGACTGATATATCTAATTGCTACTAGACCAGATACCATGCATACAGTTTGTCTTGTGGCTAGATTTCAAGAAGATCCTAGAGAGTCACATGTTGTAGCAGTGAAAAGTATATTAAAAAACTTAAAGGGAACTCCAAATCATGGCTTGTGGTATCCAAAGGATACTAATTTCACATTGAGTGCTTACACAGATGTAGATTGGGCTGGTTGTGTGGATGACAAAAAAAGTACAAGTGGTGGTGTATTCTTTCTTGGATGTAGATTGGAGTCATGGATGAGTAAGAAACAAGATTCAATTTCTTTATCTACTATAGAAGCTAAGTATATTGTAGCTGCATCTTTCTTCACATAAGTGTTATGGATGAGGCAAAAATTGAAGGATATTAGAGTAGTGTATGATGAGCCTATTTCTATCTTTTGCGACAATACAAGTGCAATAAAAATTCCAAATAATCTAGTGATGCATTCAAGGACAAAACATATTTCAATCAGATATCACTTTCAAAGAGAAAAGGTTATGGAGAATAAAGTGAAGCTAGAATATGTGCCTACAAAGGATCATATTGCTAACATATTCACTAAGGCTCTTCCTAAGGATACTTTTGAGTATCTCTTGGAGAAGTTGGGAGTTATTTCCCCTCATTATTTTAGCTAGATGCACGAGGAGATGCATCAGTCTAGTGGATCTCAAGATCTATCCCTTTTTTTGGAGTGATGTTGGTAGCTACCTCTCAGGGGGAGTAGGTAGTGGTATTGTAGATTGTTGCTAATTGGTATGTGCTCCTAAGGGGGAGTATTCAAAAAGTAATGAAAATGTATTGTAGAATAGTTGTGCAATGTCAAAGGGGGAGAATAATGCAAAACATTTTTTCCTTTTCCATTGATGTCAAAGGGGGAGAGAGTATCATGTGAAAAAGAAACAAGTTATTTGGAAGAGAGAGTCATGTAAGGGGGAGAGTGAGTAAAGAGAAAGGAGAAAAGGAAACAGGTGTGTTTAGAGTTGTTGTGTCTTTGATGGTTTTTCACATCATGTGGTGCCATCAATGACAAAGGGGGAGATTGTTGCAAGTATGTGCATATAGGTGTTTTTTTTATGTCAACAAGCTTGTGTTGGCATTGGTGTCAATTGTATGTGTTGAGAGAGATTGTTGATGAACAATTGGTGTTGTCTATGCTTTGATTTGTTGCATTATGTTGTCATCAGTTAAAATACTAGTGCTAATCTCTATTGTTACTTTGATAAGCTTATTTATATGGTTGTGGTAGTGCTGAAGATGTTGTGGATGTGTCTTTGGTGCTTGGTTTCCAAGTGCTTTTGAGAAAATTTGATAAAAAGAGGAAACAATGTGTTGCAGTGTTGTTCTTAATTTTAGAAAGGTGTTCTAGTCTTGCTCTGCATTTATTCTAGGTCGAAGATCTACCTATGCAATTCAAATATGTTGGTGAGAGATGTTTAGAGATGTTATATTTAAGAGATGTATGCTAGATTTTCACACAGTAGAAGTTGTGTTCACCAGTTTTTGACTATGTATTATAGAGGTGTCTAGGAGAAATGCTTTTGCTTCGAGTTTCTCCGTAGTTATGCTTCAAGTCTTGTGATTTTGAAGGTGTGTTGATGGTGCTGGTAGTTTACTTTAGTCAAGATGATTTACAAATTGGTGCTTTGGAAGATAAGTTTTCAAGTAACAGTGTTTGGAAGAGTTGTCTAAGTGTACTAGGTTTGTACATTCTTTAGGTGGAAGTTGTTGTGAAGGAGTTTGATAGATTTCAAGGTGTTTGATGAATATTCTAGATTGTGTTCAAGCATGGTGTGTGGTTTGCAAGTCATCTTTGAGTTTGATGAATCATGTATTAACTGATTAATGGTGTTTGCATGGGTAGCAGTCAACTTGGTGTTTACACTACATGTGAAGGATAAATATTGTTTGTGGTGCATGTGTTTAAGTGGTGTTGTTGATTTGGGTCCCAATTAAGTTTTGATGCGGTATGCATTCACTTTTACCCACCATAGAATTATTTTGGTATTGAACTAATTTGAATTTGCATGTTCGAGGTGCATTGTAGACCTTGGAGAGGGTTTCAAGGTTGAGGATGGTATAAGTATAAGTTGAATTGTTGAAGGAGGTCAATATAGATGTAAGATAGATGAATGTACAAATTTTATGATGCAAATGATGTGAAATTGAGTAGAGCAGTGTGAGCTTTCAAGTGTTGGATTACCAGATGTAGCGAGTAGAAGGTGTCTACAATCATTCAAACAGACTGCAAAGGTGTTGGAGCTATTGTGGTGGAATCTTTGTTGCATTGAGATCATGTTCTTTATGTAACATTCCTTCTCTATCTTCTTTTTGTACTCTGCTAGTGAGCCTTGGCTGTGATCCTTTTTGGACAGTGTGTCCTATTCTGGCAGTGATCCCTTGTAATTGGTTTTGTAATTACTTATATTGTGAGCTAATCCTCACTATGTTTTTTCTATCCTTGGGTTTTCCATGTAAATATGGTGTTCTCTTGTGTTTGGTGTTGAGTTGTTTAAGTTTTTGTTATATTATTTCATGTTAAAACTTCATAGTAGATTAAGGGTTTAATGAATGCATGTGGATCTGAATGTTAATGAGGGTTTTGATGTTTTGATAAGATACAACTAATTCACCACCCTCTTAGTTGTCTTCTTCATTCAACTATACATGGAATCCTACTACAATAATATCCCCTTTCTTCATAAAATCTATAGGGCACACCATATGGTCATGAAGCCTAATTTTGGATATAGTAGGACAACCATGGGGCCTACTATGAACCGCATATTATAAATCCTACAAAATATTGTCATCTAGACAATTTTGACCAATGGTGAGACATGATGTAAAATTCCAATCTTGCCTTAGATCCTCACATATCATTGGATTATACAAATATTTGACGAATATATGGTATACATGAAATAACTTAGCAAAATATTCCCTAACAAATTTTAAAATTAATAAAATGGCATTGTTCTTGACCATCTGATAACCTTTGAAGGGAATTGAGTAGTTCTTGGAGCCCTTCTTATGATGGTATTTTCACACTTCTCATGATTTTGAAGCATCTTTCTAGCTCAATGATTAGCTAATAAGGCACCTTCTATAAATGACTTGCATGTTGTCATACTTGTGCTTCTATTTTTTTGATGATTTAATCAATGCTATGTTATCTTCTACTAAAGGTGTCATGGATAATCTAGCCAATTTTGACTCATCTTATCCTTTCAAATTGACAAATTCCTTATATTATACTTGAATATCACTAATTAATCTGAAAGATGGTAAAGTGATTAATGGTATAAATAACTTAACCGATCAATATTACTGTTAAGCATCAAAATTTGCACCCCTGCCAAGTTGTGGAAATTCAACAAATTTGGAGTAGCATGGGACTACTTTCAGGCTATGGGTATCCTATTGTGAAAGTAGACCTCTAGATTATGGGCTAGCTCCCCTTTTGGTGTCACCTAAACTACTGCTAAACTAATGGCTTTCTGAGGAAAGAGTAAGAGGATAACATAAATTGAAATTAACTAAATTTTTTAAAAAGGTGATGCACCAAAAAATAACTAAGACCTGCAAATGGCCTGCACATAGTTTTATCAATGACCCAACTTATATTAACACATCTCAAATATTTTCATATATCACTGCATAAGAGTTTTGCAAGGAGGCTTGGTTCTCTTAACATTTCTGAAGGAAAGGAAATATTTCACAACTAAAAAGACTATTTGAACCACCACACAACTTACAACCTGCAAAAATATATGTTCATTCTACCTAAAGGTGCTAAAATGAGACAAACATGAAGGAGTTACCAAAACTCAAAAGAACATTCATCAATCACCACACTGCACACAATGAGATAGCTTCAAAGAAGGTAAACACTGAATTTCATTAATAAAGATGGTGTTACATACTGCTATACATGTTTGATACTAAGTCACAATGCAGTCTCTTGCCTGAAAAAGCTCCAAGATAAGCTACAATGCCTGTAGAAAGAAAGAAAGAACCCCTCTCAAAACTCAATTTGAAGATACTTCAACAATTTTGAAACCTAGCCCACACAAGTCCATCTAGAAGATTTTGGTCTGATGTAGCAGAAAAGGCCAAAAAGAACCTTCTAAAATCACTCCAAACTGTCCTCCACATGAAGCAAGGTCAAGCCAAGACCATAGTCACACTAAAAATGTGACAAAACTTCCTCCAAATAAGCCCATTTCCCTCAAAAATAGTCAAATACAACCTCACACACC
This sequence comes from Sequoia sempervirens, assembly GCA_007258455.2. Classification (NCBI taxonomy): domain Eukaryota; kingdom Viridiplantae; phylum Streptophyta; class Pinopsida; order Cupressales; family Cupressaceae; genus Sequoia; species Sequoia sempervirens. Next base: position 1,195,941,536 of record VDFB02271358.1, on the reverse strand, counting down.
TTTTCCATGTTGGCTAGTCATCATTTTTGCTCACACATGTCTTCAACCTATTTGACCCACACTTTTGGTGCTTTTGCAAAAGCACAAGACTCTATTTTGCATTTAAGATAATAATTTTATTAAGTGACTTATAATAACATCACTTAATCAAACTATTTTACATTTCAAAACTAAATGCAAAATAAGAGGCCCCACCACCTTGAAATACACATTAGAATTTTGCATTATGGATAACATCAAAATAAAGTGATTTATAGACACATCACTTTAAATAATATTTTACAATTTCAGAATAAATGAAAAATAATAGTAATTACCTCAATCTCCCCCAAATGCTTGTAAGAGCATTAAAGCCAATTCAAACTCCCCTAAGGCATTGATAAAACCTAACTCACCTTTATTTCTACATCTAAAAGCAATACTTGGCAAAAGTGATTACTATCATCACTTGGTCAAACAATTTTCATTTCAAATACATGCAAAAAATGATCAATTTATGGCTCGGCCTATGTGAGAGGTCAAAAGGAAAACACCTAAGTTTTGAAAGACTTTGTAATTTTCAAAGAGACAATGAGAATTCACCAAGGCAAGTATGATGAAGTCATAAAGAAAAACATTAAGGCATAAGCCTAGGTTTTCAAAATGACACCATAAGGTAAAAATAGCCTAAGGCATAAGACTTGCAAGTCTTAGCCCATGGAGCACATTATTTTGTGTTTGCAATTTAAAAAAAGAAGGTAAAAATACCTTTGGTGGTCGACATATTAGGGTAGAAACCCTAAAAACAAAAACAATGCAAAAAAAATGCAAAACATTTCATTTGACTGTTGACCTTTCTGGAAGCTGTCTTCTACCATAGGGTTTACAACTTGAAGATGCCACCATGTCTGAACTTCATGGAGTCGAGGGTTTAGTTGGAGCTACAAGCTGGGTAAGCTTCTTCTGCATAAACCTTGTACTCTTTTCCATTTTTTGTGAATATAAGCTCAATTTGAGCTCTGGAAGGAAAAAAAATGATGGATATGTTTGATTTTTTTTTTGTGCATCCTCCTATAGATTTCATTTTCCCCCACTCTACAGATACAAAGGATTTCTGCTACTTTATGGATGTGGTTTTCATTTACTTTCACCATCTGAATCTCGGCCTCTATATGGTTTCCTTTTGTTGATTTCTGAATATGGGTATCTTTGTTATTTTGATGCCATGAAATGGCATCCAATTGTGTCATAATCCCTTACTGTGATAAAATTGTGCAAGATTATAGTATGCTTGAGATTTCATGAGAGGTTGATAGCTAAAACATGAGCTATATCTGTCAACTATTCCATAAGACAATGTTTTTGTGTGAAGAAAAAATGGTTTGCAAAATGATTCAATGCCATTGCACAGTATAGGTATAACCCAAAGGCTCTACACATATTTTTGCATTCCTTCATGAGCACTGCCTTTTGATCTTGATCTACTGCTTCTTGATGCATTTAAGGAATTTATTCATTGTTTTCGAAAGTTCATAACTTCTATGGCCGAGTCCTCTGAGAGCCTACTGCATTTTTCCTTTTGACTGCTAGATGACCTTTATGATGTATTGCATTCTGAAACATTGGGATTCCTTTGAAATCACACCGCTTGGAATACATTCCCCTCAAGTTCTTCATGATGAATAGTGAGGAATTTCCTCATTCTTATTTCCCTCTTTACTTTTCCTTACCATTAGTGATAGTGGCCTTGTTCTTCTGGCTGGTGGTCTTGTTTCTCTGCTTCATTAATCTTTCTTACTTCACTATATCTACCACCAATGAAATAACATTGAGCTCATCTCTTGTATTTTTTTCTTCACTGTTGAGACTTGAGAAGAAAACATAAGATTTCCTTGATAGCCTTGCCCATAGTCCTATAGGCTGCCTCACAATCATATAGGTTGTTCCTATAATCATGAAGATTACCCTCTAACTGTCACTAGTAACACCACGTAGAATGACATAGAATTTTTGATAAGGTAACCAAGGGGAATCTCAATGGATATTTGACAACATTTAGTGATTTCACCATATTATATGACTATATTTTTCCTTTTGACTGGTGCACTCTGACACAAGGTTTGTAAAGAAAACTAATAGTAGCATTTGCATTTAATAGAGTTTCAATTTACTATCATAGACTTATAGGCTTCTCTCTCTTTGTTCTATCCTTGGCACCTTAATGCTTTATTTTTACATGAGATTCTTTGCAATAGGGTAGTGCTCTGTGTCATTGTCATACCTTTCATGCTTGTCACTATCGATTCTAGTAGACTGAAATCTGCTCCTCATTTAGCCTATGTATTAACGAGATATCATAGTTTATTGTTGTCCATCAATACTGATGACAATAAAGCTTCCTTCACTAGTTTGTATTCACACCTTATGACTGAAAAATTATTTCCTCCATAGAAAGTGCACTCTTTTAGATCCATGATGTACCTTGTTCTCATCATACTTACTTTTGTTTCTCTTTTCTTTTTCTGCACTAGCACTGTGACACATCTTTACTTGTGAATGCCTCTTTTTTCCAGCCATGAAGAGGTTGTCCTTCAAACCATGGCTGTCTTTGCAATGTCATGCCTCATAAATTGTCTCAACAAACCTTTAGACTGTTCTTCAAACCATGACTACCTTTGTAATCCTATGGATTTCCATGCTTTTCTTTCATAAGAAATGTCCTTACATTTGGTTGTGGAATTGCAATTAAACTATGGATTCCATTTGATATTGAATTATACTGTGAGCAAAGAATACTTACCTGCTTCTATAGAATCATACAATAATTCTTTCCCATGGTATTTATTGTCCTGTGACAATGATACTTGAGATGATGGTATTGCCTCCCTCAACTGGACCTTGCTTCCTTCTGCATTTGAGACCTATGATTGCTGCATTTGTAATCTTTTTGATACGTAAGACATACTTACTTCCAAATATTGCTAGCATTTCTGTTTTAACATTAAGCCTCTTCCTATCTAAATGGATTGTCAATATTGTCTTAGCTCTCTTTTTGAAAGGACTATATCTACTCTCCTTGAGTCTGTTTTTTAAGAAAAATAACTATTTATACATTCCTTTTCTGTCTTGAATGCTTTCTTATCTCAAATAATTCTTTTTGGGACAACATATTGACATGATGGCTTTGGCCTTGCATTCAATTGCTCATCTTGTGCTGCTCCATGTAACTCATGATAGTTCCCGACAAGACTTAATAGCTCTGTTGTCAATTCAGATTGCACCAGTATGCTTGAATAATTAATTCAGCAATCTGTTGACACATGGGAACTAATTCCAGGCTGTGGGTATCCTATAAGGAATTAGACCTCCAGGTTCTAGGCTAGTTCCTATGAATTGCTTCTGATTAATACTCGGGTAAATTGCTGGGAAAAGGATAAAAAGATCTAACTCGACTGCAAAACTATGAAATTTTAATTACGGTGATGCTTGCACCTAAAAATGATGATCTAAAAGGCAGTTTAATGCACAATTGATTCTCAATATATCTAACTTGCACATCAAAATCTAAACAGTTTGAACTTATATAAATGCTTCATACAGAGGCTCATAAAACTATTTTCTTTCAAAGGAAAAGAACAGTGTTCTCACAATTAAGAAAATACTCTTAAATTACGAACTCAGTGTATGACCTATGAATTAAACTGAATGCATACATATACTTATGATTGAGACAGAAAAAATAAAGGTTTCAATGCTGAAACACAATATAATTCGATCAAAATCAAGCACAAGAATGTTGCCTGAAAGCTTGAAGGAAAAACCTGACACTATTGAGAAGATAAAAGGAAAAACTCCATGCTAAAACCAAGGATAACCTGTAAAACCTGCTATGTATTAATCTGAAATGATGCTGAGTTACAAATCATTCGCTTTGCAGAGTGAAAAGGAGAAAAAATAAGAACTGAATTGAAAAAGATAAACTTTTTCAATATATACAATAAGCCTCTCAAAGGCATGAAGATGAAACTGGAAGTCAAACTCAGTGTGTAGATGATAGTTCCAAGGCAAAATCCGAGCACAAGTAAAAATCTCTGAAAATGTGGTTCAAACTCATGCAAAAATGAGTGAACTCAATCTCAAACTGGCAGTCATAAAGCATGTAATTGATCTGCAACTCGAACTGAATTGAAATCCTTGAAAAAGTGGGCTAAAGCATGTGAAAACCACCTCGTTTGTATCAATCCGCCCATGTGAATAAGAACTCCACTTCACCTAATATTTTAATGCTTGCATCTGAGATAGTTAAATAAATTAAATGATTTATATTTTATCATTTAATTTATCAACTTTACAAAATGTGATACAAGGCATAAAATATTTTAATTTATCTAAAAATGGAATTTTGATTTTATAAACATGAGTCCATGCATATTCTAAAATCTGCCACTATTCTCAGCATACATCAATATCTCAAGGTATATAATCACCGCCGGTTATAGATAAAGAAGAATCCATGTTTTTGCATGGTTGCACACTTATTATATTATTCATATCATATATCATATGATGAATACATATGTCTCCTAAGATACTAAATTCGGCCCCCTTCAAAATTCGCATGAATTTTTAATTGACTTAGAAGTCAATATTCACGTTTCAAAAGAAATGATGAAGGGAAACAAAAAGAAACCTAAAAATGAGTGAACCCTAATCATTTTCATTTTCGCATTTGACTTCTTGCTTGGAGAGGAAGCGCCGCCATGAGTAGGGTTTTTTGAGAATTTCTTGATGCTGGGCTTGAAATTTCATCATACTTTGCTGTTTCTAAAGAATCTTAATAGGAAAAATGCGTAATGACTTTGATCCTTCACAAAAAATGAAAACTTCTTACCATTTTGAATTATTTCTGGTTTATACAGCCGCGGCCATGACTTTATCTGATGTATTCTGTGTCATTTCTTTGTCTCTGTTGATCTTTACATTATTGTTGGCTTTGGCCGCTAGGAGAGCTAGAGTCGAGCTTGATATCACTAAGTTTTTTTAGACTTTCCACCTCAATCTTGGTTGCCCTCTCTTTATGACAAAGGTAAGCCAGATTTTCATTCCTCTTTCTGTTATTATTCTCCAACATAGAAACTCATGGAAAGCATATGCCTCTCTTCTGCCATTCATAAAGGGTGCTCTACATACCTACATGAGTTTGGAGCTCTTTGTAGCTGAGACTGATACAAATCCATGCATGTTTATGAATCTGGCTGTAGCTAATAATTCTGATTCTGGTTCCCTTATTTCATTGCATCGTTTTGAATATATTTTTTGCAGTTGGAACAATTCATCAGACTCTGTACCTGACCGCGCCTACTATACTTGGGTTTTTTGCACTCCAGTTGAAGTCTAGACTGGCCCGACCCACAAGTCCTTTACACCATTTTATACATCTCTTGCACGAAACCCCATCTAGGTATCTTGACACAAACAAAAAAAACTTCTAACTTTGTAACTCCAATGATTTTCCTTTATGCTTGAAAGACTTCTATAAATATGAATAAAACTTGAAACCCCAGATCATTTTCTCCTTATGTAGAATTTGTACCGATTATTATGATATATGGCTCGGTTCATGAGATATTACCATTATTCTGTAAGTGAAATCTGGATTCTATGATGTACTAACCAGCTTGAAGGATTTAATCTGGAAATTGTATTCTGTACCAATTTCATTGTAGCTGTGCATTATTATTTTTTTGTAAAAATCCTTCCACTAGCTTCTAGAAAAAATGCATTCACCATGACTGTATTATCAGCCGACACAATATTGAAAGTTGGCTGTAACTTTTGTAATCTGTTTTGTCTTGAAACCTTCAATGAGGAAGAGGAAATGATTTACATTTTTCTACTATTCTCATTAAGAATGAAAGCTTGTAACTGTTCTTAATTAGAAATTTGCAATGAATCATTTGGTTCAGATTTCATACATAACCTTTGAAAATTTTATATGCACTTGCATAGCTGCCTCTCACAGTACTGTCATTATATGTTGTTATTTCTCAGAAAGATGCATTTAAACTCATGATTATAGCTACATAGTAGTATATCATTCCATTCCATTGTATCCACAATAAGTGGCTGTCTTGATGATTTGAACCTTACTAGCATGTCAATAACCGATAACAGCTAGAACTATCATTCGTTATTTAAAAACAGCTGTAAATATCACTAAATCCGACTTTCTCTCAACTCTGTTAGCAGCAATTGGGCTTATCTTTATGATTCATGACTTAATAAACTACACACAGTCGAAGTGATGAAGACATTACCCTGTAGCATGATCTCATTTGGCACCTGAAACAAACATATCTGTTTGATGAATCTGTATCCCATTTACCTTTTAAACGCTGACTAAGGAAAAAGTGTTACTTTCTGTTAAAGAGCTTTGTAAAAAATTGGATTATTGAAAATTTGTTATACTCCATGATCATGATTACGATGATATGCTTCTAAAGTTAAAAAAACACTCCAATGCTCAAATATTCTATTTCTCTTCAATGCAAAGATGCTTTATATTTCACTTAGATATAATGTAAAAATGTAAAACAGAGCTGAAAAGAATATGAAACTGATGAGTGCAACATTGATGCTTTTAATGACTGTTATCAATATTCATGACTCCGTATGAAACCTATGAGTGTATCCTCCTTGATATGTCGAGCTCAACCCTTGTGGGAGCCCGTTTTACTCCACACATCTGATGAAATGATTACGAACATGATGACCCTGTTCCTGCACATTGAAACAAACATGTTAGCAAAATAAAAGAAGCTGAAAGCTTCCATTGAATTGCGTTTTTCCTCTTGATTTTTGTAATCATCTGATGGATGCCTGATCGATTGTATTCTATATTTCTATTGGTAGCGTAGGTATATGATAGGACTTGATCTGCATTGCTCTAACAACATCTCCCTCAACTTGTAGGTACGCTGGAGCTGGAATTGGAAATGGAGCTGGAGCTGGAACTGGTGTCACAACATTCCTCAACTTGTCAATGATTCGTCATTCCAGGCAATGACGAATCACTTTCTACCCTATGCTTACTCCATTTTCAATTGTATAGTTTTCTTTTGCTCATGCACCCCTTATTTGATTGTAAAAATCAAAATAAGTTACTCCCACAGCTTGTGTGGGATTCAACATTTTTTCGAGATGAATAAAAAGCATTACTATGCAAGTCTTCCTCAATTTTCTGTTTTAAATGCTTGCACAATAAAACTATGATTCATATGTAAGATGATCTCAATGATGATCAATGAACACTTAATTAGCAAAACATGAAAAATTTCTGTACCTATAAATGATGAACTTCATTCAGCTCTACCTGTTTGAGCTCGAAGTGAAAAATAGGTAACAAGCTACTCCATTATTTATTAATGAATGCATAATTGAACTTGATGCATTTGTGCTTTAATGTTCATATTATCACATAAATCATCTATTTCTTGGGAGACAAATTGTTTCATCTCTGAATGATTTGTTGTCCTTGTCTTGTTTCCTTCAAAGCTTGTTCTTTGAAAATGATGGCAATGAAATCCAACACATATCATTATTAAAATGGACTTTGGATCCACTTAAGAATATTGAAAGACATATCCAACAGAGCACTGCCCATTTTTAACATGATGACAACCAATTGTTTGATTCATTGTGAAAAGATGAAGAGTAACTTTCTTGATAATTCACCGTTTGTTGCATCTTTTGAATATGATAATGAAAGTTGATCAACTGTATGATTCCATATTGATTTAATGCATCAAGAATAGGTTTACCATTGATTTGATCAAGTTGTTCAATTTCCTATCCCTCCTAAAACACAAGAGGGCAACATGCTGGGCTCAACCCTTGTGGGAGCCACATTTTACTCCACATGCTATAATCAGTTGAATCAAAATAGTAACAAGGATTTATCCTAAAACTGCACAAGGAGCAACCATGTTAGATAAACAAAGCATATGATAGATGTGTTTTATTACTCTTTTGTTTCTTGAACACCTATGGTATGCTGTCTATTTTAATGCTTATGGACATTAGATTATATGTTTATGGATGTTTTGCACATATTTTGATTAGTGACCTTTCATTGCTCTAACAACACTCTTTTTTGCAGATGTAGGGAACCTAGGAGAAACAAGGAGAGCATCAAACAAAAGCATGACAAGTGGGGAAAACTAAAAACGATGTAGGACAAGGCCAACATGATTCATCATTTTAGGCAATGACAGGTCCCTCATCATTTTATGTGCATTTATTTTTCGTATCTATAAATGTATAGTATTTTCTTTTTATGCATTAGAATAGTTAGTCCCTTGGCTTGTGAGGGACACTATACACTTATGATCATCAATAAAGATTACATCTGCAATAAAATGTTGACTCTCTTTCTTATTTTATGCAATTGCACAACTATAATAATGCAATGTTTTGATAATCTCTTTTATGCACATGGATGAAATTTAGAAGAAAGTGATATGTATCTTTTATTGTTTAAATGCAAACACAATCATAAGTCTACCTAATTTAGCTGGAAGGAAAAATCAGGTAACAATTACATTAACCAAATTATGTCATGTTCTTTCATTTTTTCTTCAAACTCCTTAAAAAGTGAATTTTTATGCAACTTCCTTCTAATTCAATGTTGAATTCTATGCAAATCTATTATGATTACTAAAATTATAAAAAAAATGGGTCTATGTTGTCAAATTTAAATAAAAAAACTCATAATAAATATTTCAATTCAACAAACATGAAAAACTTACCTAGGATAATCAAATTTGGTGTAAAAACTTCAAATTCTCTTCTTCTACATTGTTAAGCAAATAAAATGGTGCTAAAAAAGTGGTGGAGCAAGAAAAATATGGTGGTACAAGAAGTCAACAACATATAAAGGAATTTCCTTGTTGAACAAAGCGCAGTAACTAGACAAAGCAAGGAATTGTGGGCCTATATCATGGGTCAGATGCCCTATTTACCATTTTTAGAAAATACCATTTGGTACTCACCAAATTTGGCGAGCACCAAATGAGATTTATAGAGGATTTTCAAGTGTTAAGCCCTCAACCCTATACAAATACCTACAAAGGGGAGAGAGAAGAGTGGGAGAGACCTAGAGGAGTAACAAGGGATGGAGGGAGAGATTTAATGATAATGAAGAATATATTTTACCCCATTCAATCAACTTCACATACATCCAAGTCCAAAAGCAACACACATGGCATCCTAAATGATTGGAACAAGGTAAAATGGTGCTAGTGACAAAGGTTGACAAGATTGTTGAGGAAGTGGTACTATATGTTGCCTTACACATATTAGGAGCTCTTTCACTTGCACTGTTTGTTTTACTTGCGACATTCAAGGTCTTTTGTAAGGACTTGAATTTGAATCCAAATTATGGCCATTTTAGCAACTGGCAGCATCAAGTAACGATTGTTGATATTGTTTGATTTGTGTCACAACCTTGGCATCATGCTTCTTTAGGATATTGTACTAGTCCATTACTTACATATAAAATTTGTTAACATTTTCTTGAATGGTGTTTAACTTGATGTTGTCCTTGGAGTGCGAGACCTACCCTTAGATGACCTAGACTTTTATTCTATTTAACTTATTAGCACATTGGAAATTTTATGATATTGTTTACTTCTGTGGTGTTGGATATTTGATTTCTACATTTGAATATGGTTTGGTAATATTTACATGCATAGAATAAATTTGGTCTTTTTTATGGTGATATTGCTATGAGTTGATGATTAATTAGGTTTTTCATTTCTTATATAATTGACATGAATACATAATTAATGAATTGAACTCCTAAGATGAATTAGGTTATGTTCCATTTATTAATTATCAAATATTGAATTGATTTTTTTTTTGTAATTAAATGTCCTAAGAATTGTATTTATATGGAATTGAAATGTTATCAAATGTGATTATGATTTTTTATTGAATTATGTGATGGATGTGATTATGAATCGAATGTATGAACTTGAATGTAGTTTGATTCATGATTCCTTTATAGAGATGGATAAGGAGGTATGGAGATGTATACAAGGAGTGAATAAGAGACCTATAGAGGGAAGAGGTAGAGATGTGAGGGGGAGAGTGAAGAAAATGAGATAGAGAAGTTGACAAAGAGGGAAAGATGGGTAAGGTGGGAGGGAGAGAGTTGGAGAGGGAGGGAAATGACTAGAGAGGGGAGAGATATAAAGGTTTGAGACCTATGGCCTAGGGAGAGAGGGGTGAGAGCGAGAAGAGATGCAGAGAGAAAGGGAAATATTGACCTAGAGGAGTAACAAGGGATGGAGGGAGTGAGAGACATAGGGAAGGGGGAGATAGAGAGGTAATGACATAGAGAGGGGAGGGAGAGAGAAGAACAAAGAGAAATAGATGGCTAAGGAGTGACTAAGAGACATATAGAGGGAAGAGGTAGAGAGGTGAGGGGGAGAGTGAAGAAAATGATAGAGATAAGTTCAAAAAGAGGGTGGTAGAGCTATTGATTTTTTTTGAAAATTTGAGTTGAATCTTGCCTTGTCATGAGTTTGAGCCTCTGTGTCTAGGGGTGGGTTAAGGGTTTTGGTCTAAAATCCCTCATTTCAAAAATTCTCATTTTAAACCCTTGGGCATTCTATTTCTACATTGACCTTCCACACCCAGTTACCAGTTACCCAAGTTGCCACTTGAGCCATTAGAATTGTTATTTTCACTGGCCTTGGGGTTAGGTTTTTTTGGTCACTGAGTGCCTTTCATCGCTTAAATTCTCCTATGGTTGGGCTAAGATTTCATACTAAACAACTTAAGTCTTAAGTCTTCATTCCTAAGGGTCAAGTCGTCGACAGCCTAGTCGGGTCCCATTTTAAGACTAACTTTTGCGCATGTGCAGATATTACTAGCCATCGGATCAACAGGTTTGATATGGACTGTTCCCTACCAACCTTGCACAAATAAAGTAATAGTTTCTCAAAAGTCGCAGGGTCAGCGGGCGTTGGACGTGTGTCTTGTTGCAAGTGTGGGGCCCGGTCTCCACTATCACACCTAATGTTGTGAGGCTCCAAATCAATGGCTCGAAAGGAATGCTGGGAGTTAATCTCAGCCGTTCTCTGCCAACCCTGCACATATAAAATGATGCTTTATTCAAAGCCATGGGGTCAGCGGGCTTGTGACACATGTATCTTTTCTTGTGCCTGAAAGATGATGGTGGAGCTCAGGGACGGATGAGTTGGAATCTAGTTGGCCCAATGTCATCGGCTGAAGGATTTATGAGCGATAGCGGATAAAATTTAAAACTTGTTGACTTAATTTGAGTCATTTGATGCACCACTTCACTAGGAGATCAATGACTATTGTTTAAAGCTAGAGATATGAGCATGATAGCTATTTTTATTTGCATGAGAGAGCATTAATGGCAAAAGACGCTTGCAGGATTAATCAAAATTGATCCTAATACGTGTGAATGATTACTCTCCTATGATCATTGAAGATGATATGCAAATTTTCATGCACCTGGGAGATTAATGGTCATGATGTAAGAGCCAACGGTTGATCATATGCTCGCTCATATGGGATTTCACTGAGCATTGATGATCAACATGCTCAAGATGCCCGATAAATGAGAGTTGATAGCCTTTTTCTTTTCACCATTTCAATCAAAAGCCAAAATTTCTAAGTCTGTGAAGAGAGCGGTGATAGTTTTACAGAAACTAGTGAAGGGTCAATTTGTGACTGTGAAGTCTTATTGCTCTCAGCCCATTTACTATGAAAATGAGTAAGTCCATTGTTTCTACTTCCCTAGCACGAAGGTCTCGAAGATTGAGCTTGTAGGAATCACAAGATGATGCTCTAGAGAATGAGAAAAACATGCATGAAGTTATTTTAACTCCAAAGAAAGAGGACAAGAAAGGTGACACGGTAAGAAGTCAGTGCAGGTTAGTGTGAAGAGTAGTTATCATTTGAGGAGCCGAGTCGTCATAGGAGAAGTGACCAAGCCTAATGAAAAGGAGCCTGCGAAGATAGTGAGGGAGGTAGGGAGGATGATTAAGTATAGTCGAGCTTATATGGGGAAAAATAGTTCACATTGAAATCTCGGATGGTCCCTCAAATAGTATGAATGAAATTGAATCAGGCTACTACTATTACTTACTCGTCATGGGTAACCTGAAGGACACTGATGAAGAGGAAGTGGTGGCTTCTCTAGCCTCTACTAGAACATGGATTGGGTGTGTGTATTCTGACTTTGATTGAATGGAATGGTGTTTGGGTCCTTTTTTTGTTTTTTGGTGATAATACTGCTTTGGTGGAGTTTTGTGTTCTTTGTGATGACTGGGGTGCCTTTAGGCTGATTTCATGAAGAATCCATTTTTTTAATGTGGACATGGAATATGGAGGCTCAACAATAGCTAATGGTGTTTTTGGCAGTCTCAATTATTTTCTTTTCAGCAAATGGTGTGAAATTTTGCTTTCCCCTGTTCTACGAATGATTACATGTAACCATTTAGGGAATATCTCAAATGTAGATGAAATTAGTTTTGAAATGAAATGTAACTATAATTGAGTCAGATGCTTGTTGCTCCCTTGTTCTATAAAAGGGATTTTAGGGCTCATTAGAAGGGGTTTGAATTTTGAGTCTTAGAATGGTCTGGGTGAAAAGCTAAGCTCAAGAAGGAACATATTGTAAAAAATACCGATGAATAGAATAGTAAGAAGTCTAGGGTATGAGTCCTATATGTAATGATCTCTTAAAATAGTTTTATAGAAGACGCAGATATGGAAGAAAATCTTAGTTTTGAAACATATACTCTCCTATGTAATTCTCTTGCAAATTATAAATGAAATGGTCAATGATATTTTTGTTTATCTTTAGTTTTTGATTAAGGAACAAACAGGTTTTAGAGGGATCTTGAAACCCATAATAGTATCAAAGCGTGAGATAAAACATTAACAGAGCATAGACAAAAAACAAGACGCTACCCACAAAGAAGAACACACAGTATCACTAGAGCAGAATAGAAAAAAAACCAACAAAAAGCCACAAGACAACCAACCTCTATGCCAGGTTCTGAAGGATCTCTGTCGCTTCCTGCTCCAGACTGTTCATGTTGAGCGCAAACTTCTTGATCTCCTGGATGTTGACAAACGCTTGGTCTACCTTCCTTTTCAAGTTTGCTCTGGTCCTGTTGCTCGACCCCCCACTATCCGACTACCCATCCTCATTATCCAAGTCCAAAAACACAAAAAATTTCACCTGATGGGCTTTTTCCAGGTTTTCCACCATGGTATTCATGGTCTGTGCAGTGGATTTAAGAATTTTGTGGTTCATAATCAACACTTTGTGGAGAGAGCTTTTAATATTCCTCAACTTCTCCTCCATTTCCGCCTGCTTTCCATCATGATTACGTTTGTTTATCTTTAGTTGCTTTAATTGAATGTGTGGGTTTATTTTTGCTTCAATTCAAAGAATTGACTAAATTTTTGAATAAGGTCACGGGTTTGGGAGGGAAGAGCATGGGATTTGGTAAGAAGTTATGTTTTAGACATAGTGAGTTGAATACTACAAATTTGTATGATAATAGTCCACTAATTTATGAGTTAAATGGCTAATATATTATTGGTTGTTGCAAAATTGACTCCATTTTCCCAATTGATGAAGCACTGGTCTCTTCATTAGGTTATTTTAAAGATAGATGAGTTGGTAATGCACCTGACTAGGGATTTGGAATGAGAATGAAATTTATTAAAAACTTTCAATTACGATGTCACTTGATTCCTAGCAATAGATAGTAATTTGTTCAAAGGTCTTCCAAATCTTTAATGAATTACATTTATTTGCATTTAATGGGAATTGATCTATGTATAGAAGTGTTCTCAATCAGATGAGTATCACATGAACACGATAAGGAATACCCTTATAGGTCTCATAGAGACTAAATTGTAGGAGTAAGGACCTCAGAACCCTTACTCATCCATTGGACACTAACTTTGAAAATTCTTGAGCATAAGGGTTGGCTACCCTTTAGAGGATTTCAAGTTTCTGCTAGAAAAAACACCAACAGAGGGAAAGACAGGTAAGAAGGGAGGGAGAGAGGTGGACATGGAGGGAAATAACTAGAGAGGGAATAGATATAGAGGTGTGAGACCTATAGCCTAGGCATAGAGGGGTGAGAGACATAGGGGATAGATAGGGGTGAGAGAGATAAGAGAGGGAGAGAGAAAGGGAAGTATCAACCTAGAGAGGAGTAACAAGGGATGGAGGGAGAGGTAGACATGGAGGGAGTGTGAGAAATAGGGAAGGAGGAGATAGAGAGGTGATGAAATAGAGAGGGGAGGCAGAAAGAAGATGAGATAGAGAAGAATATAGAGAAATAGATGGCCAAGGAGCGATGGAGAGGTAGACAAGGAGTGACTAAGAGACCTATAGAGGGAAGAGGTGGAGAGGGAAGGAAATAACTAGAGAGGGGAGAGATATATAGGTGTGATACCTACAACCTAGGGAGAGAGAGGGGAGAGATAGGGTGAGAGAGATAAGAGAGGGAGAGAGAAAGGGAAATATCAGTAGAAGAGTAACAAGGAATGGAAGGAGGTAGACATGGAGGGAGTGAGGCATAGGGAAGGAGGAGATAAAGAGGTGATGACATAGAGAGGTGAGGGAGAGAGAAGATTGAGGAGAAAGAGATGGATAAGGAGGGATAGAGAGGTAGAAAAGGAGTAACTAGGAGCCCTATAGAGGGGAGAGGTAGAGAGGTTAGGGGAGAGAGAAGAAAATGAGAGGGAGTTCAAAAAGAGGGAAAGAGGGGTAAGGAGGGAGGGAGAGAGGTGGAGAGGGAGGGAAATAACAAGAGATCCCAGAGAGATATAGAGGTGAGAGACCTATATCCTAGGGAGAGAGGGGTGAGGCATAGGGGGAGAGATAGGGGTGAGAGATATAGAGGGGGGAGAGGTGAGTAATGAGATAAGTAGGGATGGAGAGGTAGACAAGTAGTGATTGAGATACCTAGAGATGGGAGAGGTAAAGAGGTGAGGGGGAGAGAGAGGTGGGAGATATAAGAAAGGTAAATATTGGTAGAGGAGTAACAAGGGATGGATGGAGAGGAAGACATGGAGGGAGTGAGAGGCATAGGGAAGGAGGAGATAGAGAGGTGATGACGTAGAGAGGGGAGGTAGAGAGAAGAGAGAGAAGAGAAAAGAGAAAGAGACGGATAAGGAGGGATGGAGAGGTAGACAAGGAGTGACTAAGACCTAAAAAGGGGAGAGGTGGAGAGGTGAAGATGAGAGAGAAGAAAATGAGAGAGAGAAGTTCACAAAGAGGGAAATAGGGGTAAGGAGGGAGGGAGAGAGGTGGAGAGGGGGGGAAATAACTAGACAACTTGAAGAGATATAGAGGTGAGAGGGGAAATGATACAAGGAGGGAGAGGTAGAGAGGTAAAGAGGAAAGGATGTTGAGACCTAGAGATGGGGAGAGGGAGAGGGGGTGGGAGGGAGAGTTAATGATTGAGAAAATAGAGAGATATGGGAAAGAAACAATAATAGAGGGACAGAGAAGAAGAGAGAGGTCGAGAGGCAAGGATATATATGGGGATAAGGAGGGAAGGTAAGGTAGAGAGGGAGATAGGAAGAGAGAGTGGGAGAGACCTAGAGAGGGGAGAGAGAAGAGAGGGAGAGAAAAAGAGAAGTATTGCAAGAGTAACAAGGGATGGAGGGAGAGGTAGACATGGAGGGAGTGAGACACATAGGAAAGGATGAGATATAGAGGTGATGACATAGAGAGGGGGGGATAGAGAAGAGGAGAGAGAACACAGAGAAAGAGATGGCTAAGGAGGGATGAATAGGCTGACAAGGAGTGACTCAGATACTTAGAAAGGGGAGAGGTAGATAGGTGAGGGGAGAGAGAAGAAAATGAGAGAGAGAGGTCCACAAAGAGGGAAATAGGGGTAATGATGGAGGGAGAGAGGTGGAGAGGGAGGGAAATAACTAGAGATCCCAGAGAGATATAGAGGTAAGATACCTACAATCTAGGGAGAGAGGGGTGAGAGACATAAGGGAGAGATAGGGGTGAGAGATATAGAGGGAGGAGAGAGGTGGGTAAAGATACAAGGAGGGAAAGGTAGAGAGGTAAAGAGGGAAGGATGGAGAAACCTAGAGATGGGAAGAGAGAGGGAGGGAGGGAGAGGTAGTGATTGAGAGAATGGAGAGAGATGGGAAAGAAAAAATAATAGAGGGAGAGAGAAGAATACAGAGGTAGGGAGGCAAGGATATAGATGGGGGTAAGCAGGGAAGGCAAGGTAGAGAGGGAGAGAGAGTGGGAGATACCTAGAGAGGGGAGAGAGAAAAGAGGGAGAGAGAAAGGAAAGTATTGATAGATGAGTAAGAAGGGATGGAGGGAGAGGTACACATGGAGAGAGTGAGAGACATAGGGAGGAGATAGAGAGGTGATGATCTAGAGAGGGGAGGGAGGGAGAAGAGGAGAGAGAGAAGAACAAGGTGAGAGAGATAGAGGGGGGAGAGAGGTGGGTAATGAGACAAGGAGGGAGAGACTTGGAGATGGGGAGAGAGAGAGGGTGGGAGGGAGAGGTAGTGATCGAGAGAAAGGAGAGAGATGGGTGAGAAAAAGTAACAAAGGAAGAGAGAAGAAGAGAGGTAGGGAGGAAAGGATAAAGATGAGGTTAAGGAGCAAAGGCAAGGTAGAGAGTGTGGGAGAGATATAGAGAGGGTTGAGAGAGAAGAGGGTAAGTATTGGTTAAGACAGAAGGAGGTAGAGAGGGAATGAAAGGTAAAACCTCAACTATCCATCATCGATCATAAATTGTAAACTCTAAGCCTTATCAAAGTGGGAGAGAGAGAGACAAAGATAAAGTGAAGTTGGCTTTAGTATTTACATTTGGCTCTCACCAAATGATGCTCTTTCATATGGAGAGCACCAAATTTGGTGCTTGCCAAATGGGTTGCATTGGGAAATACCAACCTAAATGGTTGGATTTTGTCTTGGGCATCCAACCCAAAGGGTGGGATGACCATTTCATTCCAAGGATGTGATTTTTTGAAATGGTAACAAATTTTCACACATTTCTAGCCGTGCTCTCCATCAAGTTTACACGTGTTTCAATATAAATTTATAAAAATACCATGATGATGTTAGGCTCTCTCTTAACTATCTAAACATATAGTTTTTTTACGTTTTGATTATGTTAAGGTTTTCATCTATAACTTCTCTTGTTAGTGCCTCTATTTTTTGTCAAAAACCAACATATGCTAGTTTGGGTATAGATTTTTACTCATTCATCAAATTTTGAAACAAATTACATTTTTAGAAAATAGACTCCATTCTACACCTAATGAGAAAAAAATGATTTTTCATTAGTTGTCAAAAAATTTAGGGGGAAGCACACTCAAAATTTATCTTTTCAGGATGTGTCCACTTCAAAAATTAGAAAAAAATATTATATTCATTAAAAAATTCACCAAAAAACTGGCATAAACTACATGGTGTTAGCTAATTTCTCATTGTAGTGATTTTTGTAATTCTAAAAAGAAGTTAACTTTTTAGGGGGGCACAACATATGTTTCATCTTCAAATTTTGAGTGTAACTATCTTCATTTTCTCATGAAAATCAAATTTTGCTAATTTTAGACAAAAGTGGCATCTTAAGAACCATTTTTGTGTCATAACTTGGTGCACATACACCTATAAAAGCCCTATATATATATATAGAAGGAGGTTGAGGATACCACCAAAAAAGAAATTACCATGAGCCTAAACAAGCCTCAAAAAATAACATGGTAAAAATTCTCATCAACCACACCTCATTTGAACTCATTATTTGTTATTTACCTCTAGAAATATACAACTTATGATGCATAATAACATGCATTATAAGTGGGTGAATATTTCTAGTCCACTTTGTAACTCCTTATCAATACACTTTTATATGCATCATAGAATCTATCATAAGTAAAGTCTCCTACATCTTGTAATACCATAATGACATTGGATACTTTTACAACTTATTACATGTATTCCAAGATAGTTGACACATGGCCAAAAGTGTCACTGCAAAGTAGGATGCCTAATTTCTTAATGATGATAAAATAATTAATAAATACAATTAAATAAATATTTCAAATATTAGGACTTACAAGGTGTATGACACTCCCAATTTTCCAATCTAGCCTTGCACTATTACATCCACTTTTAACACATGAGAATACACATGAACATTAACACATTTTAATAGTCTTACAACTAAATAAAACACTTAACAAGATAACATAGTTACCACTTAAGGGTATTAGTCTACACTGGGCTAGGATATTGGTGGTAGGTGCAAGAAGTTGGGTTCACTTTTTGGTCAAAAAGTGTGCCTTTTCTGAAAATCAAAGTTTGTCATAGTTGGACTAAAAATTTGAAACACTTATGCATAGAATATTTAAAAAGTCTAGTAATATGAAATTAAAAATTTTGAATCTAGTTTTCAAATAAGTAATTTATTCTAATACCTAGATGATACAAATTAATTTTTTATAGGCTTTTACCAAAAACCACCTTTTGAAAATCACTTTTTAGGACCATACCATGCACATGTCTGACAAGCATAATTTGACCTAAATAAAAGTATTTTTATAAATTCCTTTTGGAAAAATATTGTATTATAATGAATATTGATGAGGATATTTTTTTCAAATATTTTTAATTAATTTTTTATTGGCCCTAATTGCTATTTTTGAAACCCCTCATGTTTGGAAAGTGTAATTTGTGTTAAACTAATCATGTTTTTCATTTTTCATTGTGTAAAGAATAGTGTGTGGATTAATGAAAAACTTTTTTTAAGAAAATTAAAAAATTAAAATTTATTAAAAAACTACTAATGCCTGATATTTCAAGTTTATGGACCAATTTCCTTATAAATTAATTAATAAATAGAAATAAAATCCAATTATAAAAAAATACATATTTGAAAACTAGACAACATCATTTGTAATGGATTTTAATTTCATCAAAATATTATGACAAAATCTCATTAGCCATATTGCTAAAGTAAAATTTTCTCTTGTTTTCATGACATTATATTTGCAAGTCTAAGGCTAAGGGTGGGTTTCCAAGCCTTAAAAAAAAGAAAATCCATGTGTTTCAAATTTCAAATTTTATGAAACACATACATGCTCTAAAACTCATGTTTGTTCTATAAAGGAGCGGGAATATGATGTAATTAAAAATGGGTACCCATTTTAAAATGGGTAGTGATTCTTAAAAACAAAATGGGTACCCAATTTAGAGTGGGTTCTCATTTTAGAAAACAAAATGGGTACCCATTCCTATCGAGATTTTTTTGCTTGACATTTCTCCTAAATGTGAAACCAACTTCTTGCACTTACCCTTTGACATGTTGAGATAGATATTTGAAATCCCATTATTTCATAATATGAAGTGAGACGAAATTTGGGCTTCTTGATAATTTTACTACTTCTTCATTGGTGATTTTATACACATGCACACTTATTACAAAAATCACTACATACTTTCTATATATAAAGAAAGATGGTTATACTATTTATCAATTAGTAATTCAATTGAGTCCACACTCGTCATAAATGCAATTTAGTCTAAAACTCACGTTTCATTAACATAGACATAAGCCAACCTCATGCTTTAGTATCTTGCCATTTAAGATTATACATTTCATGGTATGCAAGTTTGACACATTTTGTAAGACATGATAATTTATATTTAATGAAACTTTGATAACTTAATGAATTAGATTTAGAACCCACTATTTCCTTGGATTTTATAATTTTTTAATTGAACAAGTATAGCTAAAATTAAATCCGTGACATCAACAAAACACATCAATTAAAGTTCACATCAACATATAATTATAATTCATTTAGATTAAATCAGTAATGATTAAATTGAATTAGAAATATTTTCTGTTAATGAGTAAAAATTACACCTTCTAATTTAAATTGAATCATCTTATTCATAGTTGATTCATTGTTTGTTAACATTGAATTAAACATCATCAAATAGTTAACCAATTGCATAGTAAATCATAATATCAAAGAAAAAATATCAACATGAAACATATAGATCACAAAGTAGAAAGTTACATGAAAGGTCCCAATTTTAATCAAATTTTTGTAAGTCATTAACCATGAACAGATTAAATAAGGTCACAGCATGATTGAGCCCTATAATAAGTGTATTTTCACATATATTATTTGTATAGAATATTTATAAATTTTAAATCAACCTTCTATAATCTTGACTTATAACTAAGCCACGACTAAGTCGTCACTCATCAATTTAAAGAAATCCTCGGTAGTTTTTAACACAACACATTTCAAGTTACATGCTAGAAAATATAGGCACAAACTTTAATGCCAAGAGTAGGTCATAATGTAGGGATAGATACACATGATGTTGTTTTGTCTAGGACCACAATGCATGAAACGACCCTATCCATATCAGTGAAATCTAGAATTTGTCTTAGTTTTTCATCTAATTTTTACATTTTATTTCTAATTTCAGTTTACTTTTTGTAACATAGTTGTAAATTAATATCAAAATTCACAAATTATTATATCAAAAAAATTCTAAGCATTTTTAAATCTTTCATCTATTCATTTTTTAGCTTATTATATTTAGGTATACTTCATTTTTCAACTTAATAATTTTCATTAGATTAAAGTATTCCATTTTAATAGGAAGACATATTTCATATGAAGAAGCAATTACATAAATTGGTTGTGTGTTTGATTGATGTTTCATTGATTTATATAGAGAAAGTAATGAATTACTGCTACAATATAATCTAAATATAATAGAAAATTAAATCAATAAATTACACAATCAAATTTTAATCTATTAAGATGAGAAACTAAAATGAAATTGAGAATGGGTAAGAGTGTTTATGTGTTTTACCATAAAATGATAAACTAATCTTTCATACCAAACTTATACGTTATCTAATTGTAATATATGATAGTTTGTTTTTAATATGTAATTAGATCTGGATAACCTATAATGGAAAATAATACATCAATATTTTAAGGGTAGTATCTTAATTCCTCACACTCACTTAAAATATGAGCTAAACATACTCTTTATATATATATATATATATATAGTTAAATATTCTTATTGTAACCAATCAAAATAAGATTTTTTAGAAAAAATAATTACATAATTATAAACATATATGCTAGTGGAAGCCACAAAGGGTGACAAGTGCAAGGGCACACCAAATCTGTGAGCATAGTAGTCCACATGAGGTTTGAACCTAGACAGCAACAACCACCTTGAGGTTTCAAATTTGTGAGCTCAATAGCCTAGTGAAGGTCTAAGAATTTGAACCTTAATAACAACAACAATAACATAATTTAACCAACACACTATTTCATTAACGATGACTAGTCTCTTCCTATTGATAAAATATCTATTGTACTTTTTTATATTAACTTCTCTCTATCTATCTAAATTTATATGACATGCTAATTAAACTATAGCTAACAATAAAGAAGCTCTAATTGAGCTTCCTAAGTAACAATAATGGTTTCAAAGCCTTTATTCATATATCTAGAACATAACAGTAATCTATGTATGTTTTTCATGAAAAGATGACAGAAAAAAGGTTTAAAGAAATGTGGTTATGGAGAAGCTTATCTGGTTTCCTAATCAACCTAACCACAACAATTTCCAATAACAAACACACCCCTCAAACTGATAAAACAGTATTAGATTACGAAATGCAAGCATGCAAGGAATGGTAAAAAGCAATAAGATGGCTCATGAGTAGTTCATGAATGATAACATGCAGTATCAAAATCATATGCTTCTTCTGCCATTAGTGTACAGAGCACTTGCGCGCACACTGGAATCATCATTTGTCTTTTTGGTTTGCAACAAAAGGACTGCTCAGTTGAGAAGTGAGTACAGGATTTATGACGAGAAGAACCTTTTGATTTGGTTTGCAAAGTGCCAAAATTAGAAAGGAAGATTTTAAAAATCATTGCAGGCCTGTTGTGGAGGTCACATCACTGTCAACTACGAATCTCTCTCGGACATTCAATCATAGACAAACTCTGGGAATCTCGTGCATGCATGTTTTCTCTCACCAGATTTTCGATCATAACTATCCACGGAAAGGAATGAATATAGGAAAGTATGATGAAGAAGAATAAGAATGGCCCAGTCATATCTTAACAAGGAAATGAAGAAGCATGCGCAGATGTGGGTGGGATATATGCCTCTGCGCCTGCTGCACTAAACTACATTCTTTATATGATTGAGGATTTGAATAAAAGTGATTCATGGAATGGAATATCTAAATTGGTTAGAAGGTATAAAGCAGATATCTCCTCTGCTTTGTCTTTTCTACCAGACAATGGCTATGCAAGCATGAGCTAAGCCTAGATGTCACCATTGCAGCTCCACTTGGTGACGTGAGATGACATGGCATCTTCGTTATGACAGTCACTGTTACAGTTTTTTGTTTTTTCCTTTTCCCCTGGCCATGCTTGCACTGTACATAGATTCTTGTTTCCATAGAGAATGTATATGGAACCTTGGTTTCAGATATTTCTAGTGGAAGTAAATGCTCCACGTAAGGCCAAAGATGAAGAGCACTGAATTTACTGTATACTAAAGGTGAGAATGGAGGTGGTTGTATTAGGAATAAGAAGCTTTTTTCAGAATAAAGAAAGGGAGATTGTTCTGATCATATGGTATCTAGTGAGTCCTTACACCACAACACGTGGTATATGCCAAGTCCACTCTTGTCTCCTCCCTCTTTATAATGAACTTTATCTGTTGTTTGTCTAACTTTATTAGATGCAATAATTATTTGCATGCACCCATGCCAATTTTCATCATAGACTTCTGAGTAGTCTAAGCAATTATTTATATATCATTGTGAACCACTTAAAATAATCTAATTATGCATGTTTGAAATTTATTGTCTTTAATCATTCACACAACTATAAAGTTAGGTCTTTTAGGGATTGATCTAAAAGAACATGTACACTAGTGATATGGTAGCCCTCTAAAGGTATTTTTATATATCATCAATCCTTAAAACAAAGCAGACAATAATGAATATTTGGAATAGGAATTAAAAGCTCACATTGTACTAGATCATTTCTTTGGTCAAGATTCATATAATGCCCACCTATTCCTTACCTTGTGATATTTATTTTTAGCATTGTAATTGTGTATTTTGAGATATTAGATGATAGATTGAGGATCTTATTTCCATGCTTATATAATGATTGTAACATTGTACGGTCCCATTGGTTATGTATAGATTGTTTTGACTATTATGCATTGAGTAGGTATGATTGGCATGTGCGTTGAGTGGTTATAGGTATAGGATTATTTCTCCACCTAATATGCAAGTCTAAATTATTCCCCAATGGTGGTTAATCGGAGATGTCACTTTGGGCTATTGTGTTTGGTAACCTTTATTGGACTCGATTGAGTGCGAGATAAGCCCTATTTTTTCCTTATGGTTTGGATCAGTGGTGATTATGGACCCTTGGCAGTTGCTGCCGTGGAAAAATAATAATTGCATGAGTTATATTGTGGTTGTTCATTTCCCATTTGCATACAATTGTTTTTTTCTTAATTTAAATCTTGCATTTGAATAGCTTTTGATGCATTGGGAATTGGGAAATTGGAAAAAAATGAGAGGAAAATTGCAATATGATATATATTAGAAATATTATTTAAATCATTCCAATTTATTAAAATCATTTTTCAAAAATAATTCCTTGGGTTTGGAATGGGATTGAAAAGGAAGGTTGAATGGTATGTTTCCATTATATTGAAAATTCCTTCTCAATTTTGGAGGTATTTGGTATTTTTGAAGACTTCAAGTTTGAAGTAATTCTCCTCATTTTATCTATGTTTTGAGTTCCTTATTTTGATATTGCCATGCTTATTCTTAAGGAAGCATATGACCTCCACTTTAGAATGATTTCCATGCATTTTTAATTGTTAAAAATAATGTTTTTTATTTTTTTGAAAAAACTCCATTTTGTGACCTTATTATAACAATTTTTTCCAAAATTTAGGAAACATGAATTTTATGTGAAA
The DNA here is from genome assembly GCA_007258455.2 of Sequoia sempervirens. Classification (NCBI taxonomy): domain Eukaryota; kingdom Viridiplantae; phylum Streptophyta; class Pinopsida; order Cupressales; family Cupressaceae; genus Sequoia; species Sequoia sempervirens. Next base: position 1,195,917,433 of record VDFB02271358.1, on the reverse strand, counting down.
AGTGGGATTTTGTACATTTTTGCAACCAAAGGGTATTTTTAGAATTTAGAATTTTGAAATTTGAATTATTAAGCATTCAACAATGGAGTTTTTAAAGAATTTTATGGTTTTCTTGTCAAGTTTTTTTTGTGAAATTGGATGAATTGTAATGTGGGATTTTGTTTCTCCTTAATTATTTTTTATTGTGATTGTATTAAAATCATGTTCACTATTTTATTCTATGTTGTGAAAATCAAGCTTTCTTTAATGGATCCTCAACAAAATTCTATGTTTTCCTTGGAAAAATATATTAGAGATTTTGAAATTAAAATTGATTTGGAACTATTTAGATTGGGAGAATTCAAGTCTCCTTAATTAATTTTTAATGTGAATTTTTTGAATTCATGTTCATTTCGTATGTGATGTTTGTGTACCGTTTTGCATGTCATACCCAATTGGAGCATGAAGAGCCTAGGATTGAGGTCTAGGGTTAGGGAGGAGTGGGTCTATGTTGTCCCAAGTCTAGTTGTGACTTTGTGGCCATAGTGATGTAGGGTTGTAAATAAAGTGGAAACTAAGAAAATTATATAGTTGGATGAGCTAATAATGCTATTTTGGTGGCATAGCTTGAGTGATTGCATAGGCTCGGTATGACCGACCAAGGGCATGCAACACCTGGTTGGGTAGTGGATGTCACTTGAGTTCTCCCTTCACCTTGTGATGGGAATACATACTTGGGTCTACAATCTATCTCTTTGAGCTTCAAAATGACACTCCTTACCTCTCTCAAGTTCCCCCATCCTTGGTTGTTGGGTGTTATACCTAGCCCGTGCCTATCCTTAGCCAGCTTGTATTATTGGTTAAGTGATTCTCATATGTTGTTCATACCCATTTTTACGCTTTGTGATTGGTGTGAGTGTAAGCCTACTCCCTCTTGTTTGGTGCGAGTGTGCTTGTGGCTTGTGTGACTATCTCTTAGCATGGTGGGAGTGGATCTTTGTGTTCCACATGGTTGGGTGGCATGGAACCACTATTGGGAATCATAGGATTTGACTAAGAGCTCCAAAATCAAGTTCAAGGTTGGAAAAGGCTTCAAGTTTCAATTATTGTTGTATACACCTAAAATTGGCCAAGACAATTAATTAATTAAATACTAGCTATTTAATTAATTAACTCCTTTATTTCAACTACTTATAAATAAATTATCAATTTATTTATATAGTTCACACTTTTCTAAAATTCTTCATCCTAAACCACATTCTTCTAAATTTAATTAAATAAAGAAATGGCTATAGTTTTTTTTTATTTAATTAAATATCTTCTCACTAAGTTTGAATAATTTCAAATTCAAATTTAGTCACATGTCTATAACACTTTTTGGCCATGTCATCAAATGTCACATGTAATTAAATATGACTAATATTTAATTACATTATTTTCAACCATTTATCTTCAACAAACTTTTAACACATGGCTTATTCCTCACACACTTTATTCCTTCATCCATTTGGCATGTTTCCCTTGGTCAAAGGAACATCCTCCTTGATTCTTCCATCTCCACCGTTCATCCCTCATGTTTGAATCTGGACCGTCGATCGTTGCCACATCACAAGATGCTTTGAAAATCCTATAAATACAACCCTTTGCTATAACATTTGATATCACATCTTTTAGCAAACTTATTATGCAAGAATAGCTTTGGAGCATTGGAGCATTTAGAATTTGATCATTTAGCATTTAGCAAGTTGCATTGTTTTATCATTCTAACTTAGAATCATGTCTTAGTTTGTAATTGCATTTTAGTTTATCATATCAATAGTTAATATTTGAGCATATGCAGAATCATTTTAGTCTTTTATGCAACATTTACATCATGTAATCTAGCATCATTATCCATTTGTCAATATCACCATTATCATAACATCATGGATTTCATCACATAGTTTCATGTAGGAACTTAGATTTCTTGCATTATACAACATCTTGTTTCTCAAGTTGTCATTCTAACAATCATAGTGCACATATAAAATTTGAGAGCCAAATGATTTAATGAATCCTTGAGAATAAAGAACAATGGAACGTTTTTAGAGATTTTTTTTGCTGCAAATAGATTAGTTCTTTGATTCAATTTTTTAATATAATACGTCTCATTGATGTTTGTGTGTTTTATTATTGATTTGCTAACTCCCCCACATTTCACACCCATAATTGTAATGATATTTATTTTGCAAAATGTATAATGTAGAATATTTGATTCCTCATATCAAATTGTAATAATTATATGGAACCTCCTAAAATTGGATGGATTGTAAACCAACCACATACGCGGTATCCGTGTTGTATTTTCTTTTATCATATATCAATGTTGGTGTTGAGCATGGATATGTTTTTATGTGTTTTTTATTCTTTTTACAATGTGAGTTAAAATGAACTCTTGCTTAGAAAAATGTAATTTGGTATCTTTGAAATCTCTAGTTTCTTTCTTGTGTCCCTTTTGTGTTGGGTGTGAGAAGCCACCTTGTTGAGGTGTCATTTGAGGTTCTCCTTGGGGTCTTGGTGTGAACAAAAGGTGTCAAGCACATTCCCCCTCATCCCCTATGTCTTTGTGTTTATTTTGGAGTCTCTTCTTGACTTCTAAGTTCTTAGGGGTTATCTCCTTCAAGGGATAGTGATTTTGGAGATAGGGTGTTATTGTTCACCTTGGTCTCTTGACCATTTTTATCATTTTCAAAGTTCTATTCTTATTGTATGTCCTTTTTTTAGTTCCTATGGGTATGGCATGTCATGGGGGCCAAACCATGGCTTGGGTTTATTCATTGGTTAGGACACCAGCACTATCCTAGTACTACAATGCTCTTCTAGGACTACAATTCATATTTGGAACTCTAGGGCCAAATTAGGACCGCAACACTAGACTTGGACACATGTGTTTGGGTGGTAGTGCCCCACCTAGGCACTAGTGACCTATCTAGGTGCTAGTGTCCTTTGGTGCCCCATTATTTTTGGTTTCATTATTTGTCAGGATTTCTTGGTTGTCTCTTAGGGAAACCTTGTGTATGAAGTTATTCCCCCTAGCCTAGTAATTTCTCTCATGCTGTTACTTTGTCAACAAGTTTCAAACTTAGGGAGTTATGACACCCATTTATCCTAGGAAGTGTGTTGTTTCTCATAAGCAACCTATCATCATTCCAGTTGGAGGCATTTTACCTCCTAGTATGACAATCCCTTACAAAATTTTCCCTTATGTTAGTTTTTGTTTAAGTGGGTTGTTGAGTGGATCAAAGGTGGTTATTACCCTCATCCTACTCCCCTTGTCAAAAACCAGTGTTGAGTCATCTAGTCAAGATGTGTCAACTCCTATTCGTCCCTTTGCAAATATTTTTGTGGTTTTGTAAGGGTTGTAAGGATGTCTTGGTGTACATTTGAGGTAGATACTTCTCTCATCCTACCCTGATGTTGTGTTCATGAGAGAACATGATCATGGGTTAGTACTCAATTGTTGTTTTGGTGCTGTCCTCCTCTTCTAGGTTCATCGTGGTGGTTTCATCCCATAATTGGTAAGTCTTCCACTAGTGACACCTTTATTGTAGAAATGGTGAATTCATTCTTTTGGTTAGTGCCTTTATGTCATAGTACTTCACATGACACTTATGTGCCCATTGTTGTGCAATTTCGACATGTTGTATCTTCTTCATCATTTCAAAATAAAATAAAATGGTTTTATTAAATTTTTCCTATGTGTGTGGTTTGGGGAATTACATCAAATCCACACCCACATAAGTGGCTTAGAATTTCAAATTCAACCCTCCATAAATTGCACATATTATTCTAGATCCAAGGTGAAGTACAAATAGAGACTTGTCATTTTTAGTATTGAGATAATTCAAATTTTACTTCTATAGCATAACTATTCCTCTTCAAGTCTATATATAAGTACCTTTCTCCACATTTAATTTCTTAACTTAGCATTTAATTTTTCAGCTATCACATATAGTAATGTTATTAATTATCAATCTAAATTAATTCAATGAGTCTTAATTGGATTAATCTAGACTAAATTTAATGAATAGTTATTTTATTTTACATTTTTTGGGGAGCTTGTTTGCTCTTAAATGTCATGGTTTCCCCTATGGGTTTTGATCACTTTAGGGTTTTCATATTTTATGTAGTTTTAATTTTACCATGATCTATTTTAAGATTTTATAATTTTTTCTATACATTTACTCATTTAATTCAATTAGGATTTGAGTATACATAATTGTTATAACCCAAAATTTTGATTTATAAACTACATTAAATTTATTGGAAAATAAATAGTTTCTCTTATTTGTGTAATTTATAAGATTAACATGGTATGTTAAATATTTTGAACCTATGGTTAATATAAATAGGTTGATAAATCTAATGGCTTTGATTTCATGATTTAAGACTTATTATGATAAAATTATTATTGTTGGTTTAAGTTGGATGTGTTAGCCTACCACCTATTTTCATATCTTTATCCTTCATTGTTAGCTCTTATCCTTCATTTTCTCATCATTAATGTTCATTTTAATATTTCCTTCAATGGTCCCCCTTTGAATATTTGAGATTTATGTTCTAGTCCATGTCCCTTGTTGGTATGAAAAAGTCACACCACTTCCATTAGGTTGAAAACTTGAAAGAGTAGCCTATTGGAGTCCAATAGTGAAAACCCACAAGGGTACCAAAGGTTAGGAGCATACATATACATCCCAAGTAGGAAAAAGTACAATAAAGTCACCACAAGATAAAGGCATAATTGTGTAGCACTTATAGAAAACTTTTGGCACCTAGAAAAGGACATACCAATGAAGGAGCATAAAAAGTGAAACCCCTATACTTAGTTGTAAGCATATATGCACCACATAGAAGATATATAAGATAAAGGGATCCAATAGGATAAAAAAATACACAAGAGAAAGTGATAAGACATGTAAGTCAGATATAAATAATTTATAAAAGGTGAGAAAAGAGGGAGAAATATATGATAGATATATTATAAAAAATTAATATGCATTGATAGGTTGATTCTATGTATTGCATGATAATACAATGAAATGATGATGAATTATGAGATCTAGCATAAATGTACATATGTTGAATGTGTGGAAGTTTTGTTTTATTTGAGTATCTTATATAATCCACTACACTAATATATAATCTATCACATATTTTCTAATCCTCTTCTTTCCTATCATGTTAGGGTATAAATACAACACCAAGAGAGAATAGTGAACAAAATAATGGTATGTATTCCCTCTAGTCAACATTTGATTCCATTTTTAGGACCATAATAGTTATTAGAAAGGAGAGCATTGAACCTTTGGAAATATTTTTGGTAAGAATATTTTTTTTAAAAAATGATTATAGATTGGCATAAAATGGTCTTTATGTTTTGTAGTGAAACACAATAGGTCCTAGCTTCTAAGAGTAGTTAGACACCTAAATGAAGAAAATTGGAAAAGGGGGGATCTTGAAGGGGATCATAAAGATAATTGATTGCTAAAGGCAAGTCTATATTGCTCCATTAGGGATGAATACAAGGATTAATAAAATATTAAACAAAAGACACATGTGGACAAATGGGATAACAAGAGAGAAAGAGAAATTGTGAAGATGTCAAGATGGTAATGAAAATGAACATGGAAGAGAGGATATTGAAACAAGTTTGTGAGAGGAAAGATAGATATTGCAAGAGGATGGAGAAGGTTAAGAAATCCTCTTTAGAGAACACCAAGAAGGATACTATTAATAATGATAGGAATACTAAGAATGTTGAGAATTTGAAGATTTTTGAGATTTTTCCACTAAAAGAACATATAGTGCTTTTAAATTATAATGACACATTTGATTAGATAATCACTCATATTAGAAGAGTAGAATAAAATTTAAACAAATTAATAGATTAGATGAAATAATATGATAAATTTTAGGATTCATTAAAGGGATGGGTTAGAGGCAAGAGTGTTCAACCAAGGATAGAAGCAAGGGTGCTTAGTTGTTTGAATTTTAGACTCATAGACCATATTTTGAACTAGATTTGTAAAACATTATGGTTACCATTAACTAATGATTTTAGGTTATACTACCCCTATATCTAAATTAAATCTTGTACACTTAAACATAAAATATCTGGAAAATGTGATGAATAAAAAATGGGTTTATAAAAGGAAAAAGATGGTGAAAATAGAAGTCTATGAAATAGAGAAAAGTTTGAAGAGGATTCAAGTGATATGTTTAATGAATTATCTATTAACACAATTAAATAATGTGAATAAGGATGTGAGAGTATTATATTATTTAATGAAACATGTCATTAACTAAAATGAAGCAACATCTTGAAGAGGTGACCCCCCAAACCAAGAGTCATCCATTGTGTTGCTTAAATCAAGAAGAATTTAATCTAAAGATATATTTAGTGGACCATTTTAAACCAACAAAGAGGAAAAGAGAAGACATTTTAATTTTGTGTGAAGAGTTATTAGGTGAAGAACTCTTTGATTGTGAATGCTTAGGGGAAAATGTAGAGTAAGAAGGTTAGTTAAACAATAGGAATCTATTAAATACACCAAAAGTGTAACACCCCATATTAATTTTAGATATTATTGATTAAAAACATGCCAATTTTTTTCCCACTATCACAACAACTATAAGTTACCTTGCACAAGAAATTACATAAGTGTTGTCCTTTGACAACATTAGCACAAGCACCACCACACATGCATAATAACCCATGTAGGTGATTAACACACACATGGAGAACATCACATTCTTTTACCAAGGAAGAGTGAACATTTATCAACTTGAACACACTCATTAAATAGGCTTCACAAAATGGAACAACTACATGCAAGTAGAGAATTATATTAACTTGGTCTATGAAGTGGTAGTATTTCATAATGTAGAAGAAAAAAGAAGCCACTTATGAAAATGGCAGACCTACCACTTAAACAAAATCACTATAACATTCTTTTAGTTCTTTAAAAAAAAATCAAAGCAGTTAAAAAAAACTTATATAAAGTCATTGAAATATTTATAACTTCTTTATTCCTTAATCAAATTTAAAATTTCAAAATAATCTGGAAAGATAATATTAAGGGGAGTAAAACCTATAAATAGCTTAAAGTGGTATAATAAAATAAATGAGAAAATGTATGCATAACAACAACATAAATTGAATTAAAATTAAATGAAGCATGCAATCTACATCCTACATTCATTGAAAATAAATTAATAATATAAATCTACTTACGAATAATTGGATTACTATTGTCAAGTGGATTTGAATCCTTGCTAAGCACTTAGCTCAACAGTCCAATGAAACATGGAAACACTGCAGGTCCTATGGGTTACCCATAGCTTGGAGTGAATATCTAGAGAGGGTTGGTTCCTTTGTTGAAATCACATAATTTAACCTATGTTACTCATGCTTACTAAGGAAAAGAGGAGAAAATACATAAAATGAAACCTAAATGCTAATGGGTGATTCACCAATGTTCTTTGATACCTATCCCATTGTTTTGACATAAAAATTCCTAATTACTTGGCTAATTTTTACAAAACTCAAGTGTTTCACATGCTCATACATCAATACTTCATAAGAAAGTTAGAATGTTTACAACTTAGAAGGAAATCTAGGTATATTTTCACAACTATAGAATGTTAGCGTCAATAACACTTATGACCTATATAAGACATGTAATTTCTACCTAAAGGTGTTGTAATGAGATAAATATTTGAGGAAATACACATAAAACCACAAAAATATTCATCAATCATTCATGTACACACAATAAAAAAGTTATTGAGAAGGAAAAATCACTGAACTTTATTGATAAAATGGTGTTCTTATAGCTGCATACAAGCTTGAGAATTGAATTTATATGAGTTACAATGTTGTTCATGCTAGAAAGAACCTCCCAAAATTGTAATACATAGTCTAAAAAATCTAGAACTAGCATAAATATATCCCTAGTGCTTACTTTATGTTCAACAACTTGCTAGACATTAGGAATGTGTTTTGAGTACAAAATGGAAAGTGTTTACTTCAGTTTGTTGGGCCATCCTTCTTGGATGTCTAACCGAGTTGTCCCTATTTTTTAGCTCCTTAAAGTGCTCCATGATTCTAGTTGAAAGAATAATACTTACAAACTTTGACCTATTTCATTGATGATCCCCTTAGAAGACTCCTAGATGCTCTCAACTTCCTTAAATTGAGTCAAATTACCCCCTATCCTCAATTGTGCAATAACTAGCCATTAATTCTGCTCAACTTTTGCAAGCTCTCATCACATGATTTTAGAAGATGTGCAAGAGAGTTTTAAATTCTTAGAAAACCTCCTAAGGGTGTGGGATTCATTTTAGGGAATTTATTATTGACACATGTTTCATTTATCAAGGATTCTTTACCTTTACACTCTCGCCAATGTTAGTCATTTTTACCATTCCTTATTTTGACCAAAAAGTATATGTTCAAACACCAAAAAATATTTATAAGAACCTTTGTGATTGTAATTTCTTGTATTAACTATCCATCTAAAGTTCTACCCTTGATCATTTTTCATTTTTTTGGCTATTGGTCATTTGATTGTTGTCTTTCTTCTCATTTTTGACACCCTGTCATGTGTTCACTCTCCATGGCTCTATGTTCTATTTGTTTCCACGCATTCATTGTCTAAAATTTTCAAGAAGAGTTGTCCTTTGTGCCTTATGCCTTACTGTGCACTCCTTAATAAATTTATCATTCACTATTCAAGTAAGCCTTACGTTGTCACAATCAAATTGAATACCTTTTTAGCATAAAACAAATGATATTACTATTGCTCCATCTAATGTTCTATGAGTTACTTTAATATTTAGTCCTAAACCAAAAAATAAACTAAGGGTGAACCTTGAATCTCCATTTGGGCAAGAATTGAATCAAGGAACTTAGGATAGACATAATCAACAAAAAGAGTAATAATAGTATCACAAGGAACCTTTTCAACAAAGCCACCAAATGATCATGTCTTTCAGACCTCTATTTCCATTAGCTTCTTCAATGCTTTAATCTCCAGTCCTTTCCCTATCTCTACTCATTATAAGTTCTTGATTCTTGTTATCCACAAGACTTCCCTCTATTCACAAAACCTTTATATTTTATGATCAATATTTAAATCATGTCTTCATTGGGACTGTCGTACTTTCTCATTGTCATTTTGGAGTGATGAGTCAAGCCAACCTCATTTTAATTTGGTATGAATGTCCTATGCAACTCTTTGAAAATTTGAATGCCTCTAAGCATGAATAAAGAAGATCCGCTTCTATTTGGTGTGGATTATAGTCATTTCTTGACTTCTCTCTATAAGTGGATGCTACCTTTTGTCTCTATGACTTCTATCCATTGAGTTTGAAAAATAATCTTTGGACCACTCTTTTATCTTCTTTTGGGTATATTTTTTTCATGATTACTCTCCATAAACACTCAAAAACCACTATCCATAACCACCTCTATCTATTAGTTCTCTTATGAAATTGTCTTCTTCATTGTGACTTCTTCATGCTTGGAAAATTCAACTATGAACCTTTTCCATTTATACTAAACTGTCTTTATCAGTTGGCATGGTTATGGTGATTATTCAACTTGTTACCTCTGTCACTATCAGTGTTTCTCTTCCTAAAAAAAAAATCATTCTCATATTGTCATTTTTTCCCTTGGAAGCAATGCCACTTCTCCTTTAGGTTTGTCATAAGGGATACTACACCTCTTTCTATCACTCTTTTCTCATGATAGACTTGTTAAAGACTATCGTTTCTTTATCCCTATCTTTTATTGCTTGACTTAAGGAATATTTCCTTTGACTATCCCCTCATGCATTATGTGCTATTGAAGTTTTCTCCTTATGTGATAGACCTATAGATTGCTCCTATCTTCAAATGTCATCTCTGCATTGTCAATCAAAAGAGAGTAGATGCAATAGTAGCACCAACTATTGAAATTTATGACAATTTCATGAGGGTTTCCCTATTATTGTTGATTTCACCATAGAAAAATGATAAGACAAATTCCTTTATGTTTCAACAACCCCATAGGGTAACTACTGAACTTCATTATATGACAGTGGTACATTATTTTATAGTAATGATTTTGAATAAAGTTTCAAATGTAGAGGGTTTTGGACTTTCTCTATCCACTATGAATCAATGGTGATGGAAATAAATCTTCCATACCTTGACAAATCTGATATGCACCACTTTATTGACTTCATTGGTTTCATGTACACTAATATCTAGGGTTTTTTATGACAACACAAGTGTGATGTGGAAAAAATGGGTCTAGGGTCTAATTCATGCTTTCTCTTACATTATATTAGAGAGAACCAAAATTGACCACATACACCCACTTGTCTACTAACCTCAATGGAAGAGCCATAATGGTGAATCAGGGTTTTGGTTATTTTTTGAGGGAGAACGATATTGATTTGAATGATTAATATTTAACTTGATTTGATTATACAAATGTATACCAAGGATAACTATGAAGCTACGACAAACTAATGTAAATACAAGGAAATGTAGAATTGAAACACATAAATGGACAATAGAGCAAAAAAGTGCATAGATAGAGGAATCTGTCATGTAAATTAGGACTCAAATTTCCTAGACAGGGGCGATGGTGCCCTAGAATAGAGAATGTAGATCTTAGGAATCTGTGAACAAGTCTTAGAAGGTCACAGTTTTTAAGTTCTTTCATGTTAGATCATGATTCAAATGTCTACAGATGTATAGTTCTTCTTTCCCTAATTTGTTGAGATGGGAGGCTTGAATACTTGATATTACATTTAGGTCTTCAACGTTCTCCCAAATCCACTTCAGATTTTCCACCTGCACATAAGAGAGAGGAGAGTGTTGGAAGTAAGGGGAAGATTGTTGGAAGTTTGTCATTGTTGATGTTGTTTGGCAACATGAGCATGAGGTGCATCTATTGTATGATCCAATGTTGTCATTGATGTAAAAAATGTTATGATCATTCTAGCATGGATTGGAAGCATTCTTGAAGACATTTGGACAAAATAAGTCGATCCAGAAAATATGGTTATATAGGAATTTGGCTAAGTATTCTTCCTAATAGTATTGTGGTTCAGTGCATTAGTTTTTGGGTCTGCACTCCATCGCAAGTTGATATATCACTCTATAATTATAACTATAGGTTTGAGATCATCATTTGCATCTACATTCATGATTTTGTGACATTTTGTGAAGTATTCTGAAAGATATGAATGTCAAAGTTCATCTTTGTAAATTGCAGTCATTCCTTGTACAGTGTATTAGTGTGGGAGATTTTGAATTTATTCGTAGATAATTATTTTGTTATGTGATGTTGAGGATAAGCTATTAGATGTTGTTTGAGTGGGAATTCAAAGGAAGATCAAGTTTTGAAGTCACACATATGGTGAATTATATGTACATAGGAAGGTTTTGTGTTTAGGTCTTGTTTTGGGCTGACTTAACACATTTGATGTTTTGTGGAGGATAAGCAAGCAACTTTATATTATATGGGATATATATTAGGTCCATCTTGACCTATCTTAGGTGAATTGAATTTTAAATTATGACATGAGATGTGAATAAAATGTTTTTGAGGATGGCATATTTTATTTTGTGTGTTACTTCTAATTAGGCTGACCTAATTGAAGTTACAATTGATATGGATATATATATATATATATATATAGAGATTAAATTTGGAGTTTTGGATGAGCAAGTGGTGTGTGTGGAATGTGAATGATGATGATGAAGGGATGAAGAGAGAAGATTGTATGTGAGAAATGAGAGACATATGACTTGTATGGTATTCTACCTACATGTTTGTGATGTGAATATAATTAGAGTTGAGGAAATTGTGAACAAAGTAGAGTATTATTTTAGATTTGTGCAAAGATTATTTTGTACTTCATTGGAATTGTAATCCAACATATGATAGATACTATTGTATCAATTCAAATAGGCAATGTAGCCACCCCTTCTTTCTATCTTTCTTACTTTTTATGGGCAGTGAGTTCACTTGGACAGTGAGTCCACCTGGCAGTGAGCCTTTCTATAATATCTTATATCCGGATATAATATATTGTGAGCTAACCCTCACCGTGGTATTTCCCATTTTGGGTTTTCCACGTAAAAATATTGGTGTTCATGTGTTATGTGATTTTTTGGACGTCTTCATGTTTTCATTCATCATTGTAGTCATATTTATTCTAATAATTGGATGGCTTATGTTTAATTGGTTTCAAGGAATACTAATTCACACCCCCCCTCTCAGTATTCTAGGTGTTCAACAATTGGTATCAGAGCTTAGATCCTTGGAAGGAGCTTGAATACTTTGGGAATATGCTGGAGTTTGAACACATGGTTGATAGAAAGTATCCTATTCCTCCAAAAGATATTTCTGCTATTGAATATACAAAAGAAGACTGTACAATTGACAAAGAAGAACTCAAAGTTGTTAAAGATCTTAATAGAGTTGAAGATGAAAATATAGATCTAAAGGAGAATCTTAAAGATGCAAACGAATGTATTAGAAAACTGAGAGAGCGGATCAATAAATTCAAAGCAATACATAAGGAAGTTAATGAACAATTGAAACAAGCAAATGAGAACATCAATGGATTGAAAGTGCAAGTGGAAGAAAAGAAAAATATTGAGGAATGTCTAAATGCAATGGTGGAAAGAAAATCTAATGAATGCATGAGGATTGAACAAGAAGTGGTAAATATGAGATCAAATTTGGAGAAGGCAAGAGGCTATGAGGAAAAATTCAAGACAAGTTCTACAATGCTTGATGAGTTAATTGCAGGACAAAAAGCATCTAAAGACAAAGGTGGTTTAGGACTTGAAAAAGGAGAAAGCTCAAAAGAAAATCAAAATGAAAAGAAGGCTAAAGACAAGAAGACTAGTATGCTCTGGAATCAAGGAAACAATGCTAGAAGATCTCCTATTAGACAATCAAATGCTCAAAGGTACTCATCTTTCAATGGTACTTGTTATTTTTGCAATAAATTTGGACATAAAACAAAGGAGTGTAGAAGCAGAATGAATCAAAATGTTTCATCCTTTACTATTCAATGCTTTACATGCAAGAAATTTGGATGTAGAGCAAGTGAATGTAGAAGTCAAATGATAAGTGCATATAACAATGGTAGAATGATTCAACCTTTCAAAGGTTATTGCTATGCATGCAATGGATTTGGACACAAGGCTAACCAATGCAAATATAGAACGAATGAAAGGAATAATTATCAAAGGAATATCATATGCAACAATTGCAAAAGGCTTGGACATATTGCTAAATTTTTCATAAGTTAAAAAACAAGAAAAAATGATCTGATAAAGAAGAATGAACTAGTTAAGAAGATTGATCCAAATGAAGTGAAGAAGGAAATGGAAAGATCTAGAGAAAGAAATAAGAGACTAAGGATAAGGGAGAAATTGCAGATGTTTCCTATGGAAACTAAGCCCAAAGCTATGACTTAGGGGGAGATTTAATGAATATCTTATGTCTCCATAAGAAAAGAGGTATTTTGTTGCAAGTATGAAGGTGTTGTCATTGATGTCAACAAGACTGTGTTGTCATTGATAATAGTTTGACAGTGGTTGAGAAGAGATTGTTGCTTTGATCAGTTGCATTATGTTGTCATCAGTTAAGTTGTTGATGTTAAGCTCTGATGTTTATTTTACAAGCTTCTATTTATGGTCTAGATGTCGAGGATATTGAGAAAATTGATAAAATAAGGAAATAGGGTGTTGCAAAGGTTTTTTGGTTTTGCTTCACATTTCTTTTGGGTTGAAGATTTTCTTGTGTAGTTTGGATATGTTGGTTAGAGGTGTTCAAAGTTTCTATATCTAGAATCTTAGCTTATGGATCAAAGGTCAGAGGAAGTTATATTCACTAGTGTGTGAATCAGTTTTGTAGTATTGTTTATGGAGGTGTCTGGGACAAATGTATTTTCTCTACATTTCTCCATAGTTGTTCTTCAGATCTTTTGATTATGAAGGTGTGTTGATAATGTTGATCTCTTGCCTATGTCAAGAGGATTTTTGGTTTGGTACTCCAGAATTTGGATTTTAGAGTTTCAGTGTTTGGTAGTGTACTTTGAGTGTACTAGGTGTGTACATTTTGTTGGTGCAAGTTGTTGAGAAGGATTTTAATTAATTTTAGGAGGATAGAGAAATATTCTAGATTGTGATGAAGTGTGGTATGTGGTTCGCAAGTCATCCTTGGATTTGAGGAAGCGTGTAATTCAAAGTTTAATGTTGTTTGCATGGGTAAAGATCAACCTGGTGTTTACACTACATTCAAATATTTTTAAGCATTAATGAAGGCATAGTGTGACATGTGAGTGTTTATTTGGGTCTCAACTAAGTTTTTCTTTGGTTTGCTTTCATTCCTATCCACCACAGTAATGTTCCAACCTAATTTGAATTTGTAAAGAGTAAGAAGAGTGTAGTCAACTTAAAGTTATTTTTCAAGTTGTGGATAGTATAAATGAAAGGTGAATTAATGTGAGATGAAGTGTGTGGAATAGTGTGGAGTTTTGTGATGTAGAATTAAGTGCAAAAGTATGAATTGTAGTGTGAGATATAATGCAAGATTGCTGAATGTAGTGAGTTGAGGTATCTTGATATCTTGAAGGATGCTAGTGTTGAGTGGAGCTATTGTGGTGGAATCTCTATTGCATTGAGATAATTTTATCTGTGTAACATTCTATCTTATTTCTTCTTTCTATTCTGACAGTGAGCCTGGGCTGTGAACCCTTCTGGAAAGGGTGTCCTATTTTGGCAGTGCGCCTCTTTGTACCGGTTTTACAATAACTTATATTGTGAGCTAATCCTCACCATGGTTTTTCCCTCATTGGGTTTTCCATGTAAATATAGTTTTCTCTTTAGTATGGTGTTGGTTGTTTCAATTTTTGTTATCTTCTTTTTATGATTAAAAATTATAATAGATTAAGGGTTTAATGAATACATGTGGATTTGACTATTGTTGAGGGATTTGATGTTTTAATTTGGTACAAATGATTCACCCCACTCTTAGTTGTCTTTTTCATTCAAAAATTGGTATGAGAGCAAGGTTCCTTATAAAAATCTTGACCGCTTGAGGTAGATTCAGATGACAAACAAGAAGGAGATCCCTATGTTTGATGGCATAGACTATGCATTCTGGAAGGTGAAGATGGAAGGATATCTGATTTATCTTGGATATGAAGTTGCAAGGGCAATAAAGATTGCATACACCATACCTAAAAATGATCCATGCACGAGTGATGAAATCAAGTCCTATGAAACATATGGTAAGGTAAGGTGTGTTCTTTTGACCAATCTTGCACATACTGAATTAGTGAAAGTTATGGATTTGAAAACTACTAAAGAAGTTTGGGATAAGCTAGAAAGTATTTATGAAGAAGATGATAAGGTTAAACAAGCTAAGATACATAATTTGAAGGCACAATTTGAGACTTTGTGGATGTATGATGATGAAACAATCACAAGTTATTGTAGACATGTAAAAATGACCTAACACATATCATGCATTTTGAACAACATTTTTTCATCATTGACATCATTATCATTAATATCATTGCCTAGAGCTCACTACTCAAATACAAGAGGGCTCACTACCCAAAGAAGACACACTATCTTACAATAATTCGGATTAGATTCACAAGGTATGAACTAAGAAAATAGCTTCTACAAAAGCCTGATTACAGTTTTGGTTAAGCATAGAAACACTCCTTCACACTTCGCTCAAACTTCTTCACACTCTACTCTGCAATTGAATGATTAGATCACTATTCACACACTTTCTCTTTCTTTGGAACTTATTCACTACATAACTTCACACAAACAACCACTCTTATATATCCGCAACATGGAATTACATCAACACCTTCATTGGCCAAAATAAAATATAAAACATATACACAATGTCAGCCCAAATTTACAAGTAAATTTTCAATGTGAATCAAACACTGTCGGCCACAACATAATGAAGGCTTAAAAAAATATCCTCGAGTGTGCCAAAAATTCAAATTTTAATCTCCAAGGATCCACAACACGTTACAACCACCATGTCAGACAAGAACATAAAAACCTGAACACACAAGAGAAAAATCACTAACCACGAGCACACCGATAAATGTGAACATGCAACAAAGATAGAGCATGATCTAGAACCATCCACAAGCATCATGAATCATTAGAGAAGCATATGAAACAACTGAAATTACTAGAATCACATCAACTTCAATTAAGAACACTAATTGAAGCCACAGAAAAATTGTCAGAACACAACTGTTCATAACACAATTAAATCTTCACACAGACCTCTGAAACTTTCAGTGGATAAAATAGATATACTCAACAATAAACCCTTTAGTCCACAATGACTGATCATCAACGTACTGAGCAAGACACCTTCATGACCTTCACTGTTCCACTATCAACTTGCAACTCTTTCTTTAACAATTTTCTCAATATCTTTGACATATACAGCCTACAATACATCAATGCTAATAGTGTTGACATCAATGAAAACCACATATCAGCAACACAACCACATCATCCAACAAATTACACACAAATCACTTAAAACTAAATGAGAATACAAATACAATATTCACCTCTTATGGTCATTTCTAAGAATCACCTTCATCCCAACAAACATACATGTGAACATCACACCATATCCTTTAGTGGTCAAAATGATTCATTCACTAAGAGAGCATATAATAACTTCATAAAAAATAATATACCATTTCAAAGTGTTTTTCAATGATAACACTCTATCAAATATATATTAACACGGTCATGGCCATGAAAAGGTAATTCAAACACAACTAATAATTGCACTCAAACACTTCGATTAGTATGACCAATTATCACACACATGGGATCATAGAAATTAAAAAATATATAAAATAATAAATATAAATAATATGTGCCAAAACATTTACTAATGCACCAACATACCCTACACTATGTTAAAACATCCATGTATTTATAGAACTATATAGACAACACATTGCACATTTTCATGTCACTTACTAACATGAATCTTATTTTATAAAACATCATACAATCCACTATTATTGAAACATTAGGAGGAATGGTAACATGTCCAAAAAAATATAATAACAAAAATTAAGATGCAATACATATAAGAATTTAAATCATATTTCATTCACAAGATCTACTTTCATAAGAATAACAACTAAGAAAAAGAAGGGTATAACTATCCCCACAATGATACACTCCAACTAAAACCATGTGGTTATAATAATAGGAAACCACAACACACTTTGCACAAATGCACATAGCCAAGGAAAAACTCACCACATGCACAAACACATCCTAGAGCTCTTGATGTTTTAACTTGGGATTTGATACCAAATGTAGTTCTCTAAATTTTAAATTAGAACATTAGATAAAAAATATGAGCCAATATATATATATTTTGTATTGAAAATGTGACATCAACATACCATATTACACACCTACTCACATGGGGTGTCATAACATTACACAGTGACACATGAAGAAAAAAATCACCAATGCACAAAGCATTATAACATAAGAAAAAGACTTTAAAAACATGGGTCAAAATCACCATGATAAGCTCATATTATAAATCTTGGAAGAAATACAAATCTTCCAGATAATTTTTCAACTTTGGTGGAACTTCAAAGCCCCCAAGCAATTCTATAGTTAAATTGTAAAACTTTGAAGTTCCTTTTCAATTTTTAGTATTAAAAAACCTTGAAGTTCCCTTAAAATTATATAGCACCTACAAGTTATAAGTAGGCCCCTGATCCCTACAACCCATCACCTATCAAAACTTTAGAGTTCCTATGTAAGTCTTTAGCCCTACAAAGTGCATGTGGAGCTATGATCCTTGCAAATTCACAGCTAATAAAACTTTAGAGTTGTGATGTAGGTTTGTAGCCCCTAAATACTACATGTGGACATCCAATACCCACAAATAAATCTCTTATAAAAATTCAAATCTCATGTGTAGATTGTGTTTCATGAAAATTTCAAGCCAAATCTAACTCCCATAAAATTAACCCTATAGAAATTTGGCGCTTGTGTGGATTTTCAATTTATGAATTATAAAGCTACTTTTGATTCAAAACTCAAATTTATAAGGAAATTTTAAAAACCTATGCATATAAAAATTTCCTCTATTGTTCCAAATTATGGCTACTACATTTCATATAACTTTAGTGTCCCCAAGTAATTTTTCAGCCATACAAAAATACAAGTATTGAATAGTGAACAAAAATGTCATAATTTTTAGTTTTATATGTTATTGATGCATGAATTGAAATGAATTTTTTTAATATTCTTAAGCATCATAATAAAGGTTAAAAATTTCAAAAAAGATTTTTTTAAAATTTTTAAACTAGATAATTCACATACAAATAAATCATAAACATAATGCAATAAAGAAATTGACCAAATTCAATCTCACTAATGTAAAATCTTATTAAAAGAATTTCCCCATTAATATTTAACTTATTCCAGCATCATATTTAAACATTAAATACATTCATAATTCATAATTCAACATGATTTACATATTAGACTTTTAAATTAAGAAACGAAGACTTACATAAAATGATAATTTCATTACAAATCAATATAAAATTTTAAATCAAATGTTATCATTGCATGATCATCATGTTGAGGATACTTCCCAAACATGGAAGGATTGCACTCCTATACAAAAATCATGATAATATACAACTATCAAATTATTGAGCCTCTCCAAAGGTTCTTTAATACTAAAAAAATATAACATAGTTATACTTATTATGACTTCAAAAAATGATAATACAAGGTAGAAAGCTAACGAGAAAGGTTGAATCCATGTGAAAAAACTATGATGCCATGATGATCCAAATGACATCCCAATTGTGGTCAACACCACCCAAGCATGTGGAATATTGATGCCTACCCCTTTGAAATAAAAGATGGTAAATAAGATTACAAACAAAGACAAAATGAATATTTTTTTCCTCCAACACACAACATGAAAACATGGTTTTATAAATATCTAATTGGATAAAATTATCCAATATACAAGGAAAAGGAGGGTAGATTAGGAATCAAGAGGATTTCCCCTTTACTCTCCATAACCAAGAAAGAAAGTGAAGTAGACAACATAGGTCTCATAGTGAGTGTTCCTCATTATGCAAGGAACTTCTTTAAAACTTACATGCATGTAAGGGATCATTGATGGAGTCATGGATGGAATGAAGGATCCTCCAACCATGCAAAAAAAAAAAAAACACAAAAAAAATTATAATGTAATAGTACAAAATCCATATATTATTTAATCATTATAATCACAAAAAGTTTACAATTTGTCACAATGAGCTTTCAACATGTTAGCAGTCAACTATAGTAATCAATTATTTGATTAAAAATAAGTAAATTATAAAATTTGAATGATATCGCAATTTAAGCTCATCCCCAAACTACACATCCAATATATTCCAATCATAAAATAAATCTAAGTCAGCCATAAGGTGAAATCTCAATGATAAGTTCAAAATGTATATTTAACCAAACATATAAATAGAAAAGATTTCATGATGAAGGATTATAATTCTTGTTTTTTTCTCACCATAACTACTTTTGGGTCTACTATACCTTGATATGTGATATTTTACTTCTATTCCAAAAAGTTATAACAAGTTAGGAAAACTAAAATTGAGTGTAAGCCTATCAATTTTAGTGATGGATCGAAAACAAAATTATACACTTTTCTAAATAAAATATTCCAAAATTTGAGCATGATGTTGAATGATAAATTTGTTATATATTCTCTCAACCACAAGGTGATGTATGCAACAATAGTTAAATGCATTAGGATATTTGATGACTATTTAGTATGAATAAAAACCTACAAATAATAAACAAATAAAATAGTTTTTTTGGGTGATACAATATTTCTCTTACACCCTAGAATGCTCTTGCATCAAACACCATGAGAAAGTGATTTGTGAACATAATACTTTCAAATAAGGGTTGAGTGATAGAATCACCTTTCCAACTAGAAACCAACCTTGGTACACCTTGTGTAAGTTATTTGTGAACATAATGCTCTCACATAAGGGTTGAGTGATAAAATCACTTTTATCTAGAAACCAACCTTGGTGCACCCTCAACACATGAATAGGCTACCAGGATTAGTTGAATGTTTCTTCTCCTTCCACCCCTACTATTCTTGGCTAGGGAACTAGGACACACCCCAATTTACTTCTTGCACTTATCATCCCATTCATTTTTTTATTCTCCCACTCCACTTTTCTATAAATAAATCTCTTCCACCAATTTATTCTCCTTATTTTTTATCTATCAACCTCTGTATTTCTTATCTCAAATTAAAATTCATCTTTTAGACCACTTGCTATATTTTTTCTTATTTATGAAATCCAACCAATTCCTTTTCTAACACCCAATAATCTTTGATATACTTTTTTTTTTTTTTTTTGAGAAGTTCACCTTTAACCATTCTTTATTTATCATTGCACAACTTGCAATTACCCCCTATTCTATCACAAATTCTCCTGCATTGTTCCTTATATTTATATTTCCATCCCATCCTACCATAATCATGATTCCAACACTCTATCTCTTTACTTCATTACCTTCCTAGTTATATTATATTATTTTTATTTAAGACAAATGCATCAACCATATAATATCTTTGTCCAACATCGACTCTAGGTTGGTAAAGTTAATTTTACACTTTTGACTTCTCTACAAAGTAAATATTCACCTGATTCTTTAGCCAATTCATTATATCTCCCATCTTCTTATATCCTTGCATAGTTTTTTTCTCCCATTGCATCTTGTATCCATATATGCTACTACAAGTCCCTATATTAACACTCATACCTATTTTTAACTCCACATTATATTTATTATTTCTACACTACCATCATTTATATTTGTGATGTATAAATTGTTTTCTACTTCATATATTTCTTTTCTACCTCAATGTATTTATTTATCTTTACTGACCATCCACCATCATCTATAATCATCTTATTGTAGGCCCCACGGCTACCATTGCATCAAACATTTGACCTGTTATTGCTCGATACAACCACCAGAGTTAGCAGATCCATGGGAGGCAGTTAGTCCATGTCATGAATCTCGAGGGGATTTCTAACCATTTTCCAACAATCTCCCCCTCAACACAATCCGAGGGGATTCAAACCCGACACCTTTGGCTATGATACAAATTATAGGCCCCACAGTTGCCGTTGGACCAAAAGGTCAACCTATTAATGCTCGATACAACCGCCAAAGTTAACAGATCCACGAGAGGCAGTTAGTCTATGCCACGAATCCCGAGGGGAGCGTTGACCATTTTCCAACACTTAATACATGCTTCACCTACTCTATAATTACTCACTACATATTGTCTCAAATATCCTTAGATTATTTGGTTTAAATTAATCTCATTTTACACTAATTAATTCTTCTATCTCCTCTTCTCTTGATACTTCATCCCCTACAAATTTGTAGAATACATTTTTAATTTTATCAATTCATTTTCTTTAATTGTAAATTGTATTACTACTCCATCTATATTCCATATAGTACCTTTTATTCTTAGGAATTCTATCAACCTTCCTTTCTATGACTTATGTTGATGTAGGAGCATCTAGTGGTGTAGGGAAATCTTGCATCACCCAAAAAAATGTTTCTTTTTTTCTTATTTTCTTTAGTTGTTTTAAGGTCCATGATGACACTTAAGGGGTGTAAGATAGTCAGAAGTTAGAAAAGGTGAAAAACATTCACTTACTATTTTTAGTAAGTCGACCTAAACGTGCTTGTATGGACCTAAAAATTTACCCCAAGGAGCGTAACTGAAAATATTTTTGATGGAAAAAGAATCATCTCAATACCCTGTATGGTTTGGGAGATATTAAAGTTTTTGTCCCGAGAAATTTCTCCAATGCTACTTCAAATTCAAATATGAAAACCTTAGACCTTGAAACAACTTGAAAAGTTGATGAACCGATCTCTAGTTGATTTGATGTTGTAGATCTCCTCAAGAGCTTTCCAACAATATATTATAATAGTAAATCAGACACCCAGATCAAAAGTTATGGCCTCGCGAAGTTGCCCCACTAAGAAGTGAATTTCATTAAAATATCTTCCTAGGCAAGAAATCAAATGCCGAGACTTTTGACACCAAAACAAAAGGGAAGTTACACTTTCTAGAACATTCTAGGGTGGTTATTGGGTAAAATAAAAAGGGTTAAGTGGGGTTTGTAAAAGGTGGCTCCATTAGTGTAGATTGTGGCTCTGAATAGTATATTTTGTTTTTGGAGTTGATTTTGTTGTAACGAATCAAGCCCATGAGGCTATAGCATTGTAAGTTTTGAATCTATAATTTCATTTTCTAAAAATAATTGAAAGTGAGTTATTTTAAGTTGCATATCTTCTGTGTTGGTATCTATTGTTGTGATTTGTGAGGGTTTCAGGTGGTGTGGTCCTCATCAAGTGGTATCAGAGCAGATTTTCCTGAGTGTGTAAATAGATTGTTCAATGTGAGGTAGTTTGCACCAGGACTTGTGGTTGTGGGTTTTTGAGAAAAGTGATCGAAATGCCTCTGTGAAGAAATCGTGGTGGTGGAATAAATTTTGTTGTGCTAGAAGAGTGTTTTAGAGCCCTACAGAGACAAGTTCAAGCACTGCAATAGGAGTTGCATCGAGGGTTTGAGCTAAGAAGAGGAGATGAAAATTAGGAACATTTCGAAGAAGAACAAGATGCAGTAGATCCAGAGGAAGTCAGATTATTTAAGGTTATCTCTAAGATTGGGAAAATGCAAAATATCGATGTTTCTACATTTTCTGGAAATCTTAACCCAGAAGAATTGATTGATTGGATCAACGATAGGGAGGAGTACTTTGAGTATGAGGAGGTGGAAGATCTTGAGGGGGTCAAATTTGCTAAGACCAAGCTCAAGGGTCATGCAAATATTTGGTGGAAAGAGGTACAACTAGAAAGAAATAGAAAAGGAAAAGAGAAAATAACTAAATGGGACCTGATGGTGGACAAATTAAAAAAGATAATTCATTCCTATGGACTATGAGTTGGATTTGTTGAAGAAAATGCAAGGGTTGAAACAAGTGGGAAAATTTGTCGAGTATACATAAGAATTCTACCATGTCCTAATTAGAATAGGCCATTCTGAGGAAAACAAGGAAAAAGTTTCTCTTTACATAAATGGGTTAAAGCCAAGTATTCAAGAAGAGTTGGGTCTGGTAAGAATGTCTACCATTGAAGATGCATATTATTTTTCTTTGATTGTAGAAGAAAAGTTGAATAGAAGGCTTGAAAGCAAGCAAAGAGGTGGGGGTCGTGGTGGAAAGACTAGTGGACGGTCATATGGAGGTCAAAATGAAGATCAAAAGAAGTGTGAAGGATCCAGTAGCAACCAAAACTAGAAAAGAGATAACACCTACTATCCTCATGATCAAAATAATGGAGACTAAAGAGGAAGAGGAAGATCTGGATGAGGACTAAGAAGAGGAGGCTTTCGTGGAACCTGTTTCCAATGCAGAGAAGAAGTACATAGAGCCTATGAGTGTCCTCAACATCAAGGAAGGACAAATAGAAAACCTAAGGGTAATGCATGAGTTGCATGTAGATGAATATGTTGAGTCTTCATATTCTAAGGATGCAAAAAGAGGAGAGGTTCTTGTTACTAGAAGAGCCTTGCTGAATGAGGAGAAAGAGCCAACTCAAAGGAAGAATTTGTTTCGCACCAGATGTAAGTGTGAAGGTAAAGTTTGCAATGTTATTATTGATGGAGGTAGTACTGATAACCTTGTTTTAGAAGAGATGGTTAGTAAGTTGTGGTTGGAGAGAAGAAGGCATCTAAATCCATACCAAATTGCTTGGTTGTAGAAGGACCATAAAACTTTGGTAAATGAACAATGTCTGGTAAATTTCAAGATTGGAAATTACCATGATGAGGTATTGTGTGATATTATGCCTATGGATGTTTGTCATATGTTCTTAGGTAGATCATGGTAGTTTGATCAGCAAGCAATACATGATGGACATTCCAACACCTATTCTTTGACCAAGGATGGAGTTCATCATAGGTTGAAGCCCTTGAAAGAGGTAGAAGAAAAGGTATGCAATAATGCAAGAATTTGTTTGGTTGATGGAAGAAAATTCCTAGAAGGTATGAGGCATGAGCATATGTATTTTGTATTGATCCCTAGAGTTGATAAAGAAGATAATAATGAGGTACTGGTAGAGGTTTAATATTTTTTGAATGAGTTTCAAGAAATTGTTTCTGATAACGTACTTGAAGGTTTGCCTCTAGTAAGGAATATTATCCATTAGATGGATTTGATTCTTGGAGCCAGTCTACCAAATAAGGCAACCCGTCAAATCACTCCAATAGAGAATGAAGAATTGAACAGACAAGTGCAAGAGTTGTTGCGAAAGGGATTGATTCGAGAGAGTTTGAGTCCATGTGCAGTACTTGCAATGCTAGCACCGAAGAAGGATGGATAATGGAGGATGTGTATAGAATCCTGAGCTAACAACAAGATTTCTATCAAGTATAGATTTCCCTTGCCAAGGATGGATAATATTATGGATTATTTGAGTGGAGCTGAGTACTTCACAAAGATAGTTTTGAAGAGTGGATATCACCAGATTTGGATTAGAGAAGGAGATGAATGGAAGACAACCTTCAAACCAAGGAGGGCTTGTACAAGTGGTTATTCAGGCCTTTTGGGCTAACCAATGCACTGAGGACATTTATGTGGATTATGAATGAGGTATTGAAAGAATTTTTAGGAAAATTTGTTATTGTTTTTTATTAGAGGTAAAAATGGGTTTTGATGGGGCCCATAACCCTTTACAAAAAAGAGCACTTGAAACTAGAGGAAACAACAAAAAACATATATCAGCCCATACACATCACACCATCAATGAGACAACAACCAAAAGGGAGGGACACAAATAGCAACACTACATATTCTTCAGGATATCAATAGCCTCCATGTTGCTCGCCATAGCCTTTTGACCATCATCCATGACTTCAGATAGATCTTTCAAAGGAGCCCCATTCTAAACCTTGGTCTTGTTTCGCGTTCTAGCCCTAGGCCCACCCACATTCACCTCACTAATCAAAACATTATTATTATCACCACCCTTATCAATAGAAACCTCTTCCTCCATAAGCCTACCACCAACACTAGTCTCCTCAGTAGGAGAAATCTCCTTGTGTTTCTTGGCACTATCGAAAGGAGAGGTAATTCCAACAAACTCAAAATTAACCACAGATTTAGTCCCCTCCCCACCCTTCTCCAAATTAGCACAAATCCTCTCCATTTGATCCTCCAGGGTGAGAATTCTTTGTTCAAGATTTTGCTTCATCTTTAGCATTTCATCCACCACAATTTTCAAAGAGTCAAATAGTTCATCAATCTGGTTTTGAACTAAAGAATCACCATCTTTACTCATCGCACCCAAAACTTTAATATTGTTCATGTTAAGTTCATGGAACACCCATTTAAACAATTTGAAAAAAAACAATGGAACCCTCTCTAGCAGTTCCCAAAACATCAAAAATGTCTTCCTTGTCAAAGTTAAAAACACCCTTACCCACAACATCATCCTCCTGAGAGGAGCTTACCTTGTCCTAACTATCAGAGACGTCCTTACCCTTCCTAGCAGCAATCAACATTTTGATTTTTTCAATTGAGTCTGCAATCTCCTCAGCAACAACCTTCCTTTTCTTCTGCAATTCTAGGTCCACAACCGTGGAATCCATAGCACCCTACCCACTAGCCATCTTGAGGGGAGAGTCAACTTGCATCTCAAGCAATTGGCTTGAAGACCTAACAACCAATTTCTTGTTACTTCCTACCTTTGGCTCCTTCTTATGCTTTGTCCCCAAAACAGGGGGTAGTGAAAACGCCTCACCAACCACTTCAATCTTCTCCTTCGGGCATCTACTCTGCATTTTAGCAGCCAAATCCTCGTTGCAGGTCTCATAACCCTTATTACAGCTCGACACCCCTTTCTTAGACTTACCCAATTTAGGGGGTTGTGAGACCATCTCCATGGAAGCAACAGAATCTAAGACATAGTCCATGTCCTCCTCAGACCCTGATTCCTCTTCCAAGATGAGTTTCTTCTTCTTCCCTTTCTTGCTAACCAGCTCCTCTTCAGAACCTGTTTCATACTCCACGATTGGCTTCTGTTGCTTACCCTTAGGATTTTCAATCAACTTAGACACCTCAAAAGCTTTAGCATAATCATAAATTAAAAGAATGAGCCCCACACGCAGAACTAGATTTTTGGGGTTCCTTTTATGGTCCTTCAGAGCAAAATCTAGTGATGCCAAGAGATAATAATGAAAACAAATTCTCTTTTTATGGAAGAAATGATTAAGCATAACAAAATGGTAAGCATTTACCATGGGGAAGCACCCTTCGAGGGTAATATATCTCATGAGTTCCTTGGCCACATCCCCCCAAAGCACCTTGAGTGAGCTTCACTAGTAACCACCACTCTTCATCGTCTTCAAGTCTTGAGCTTCATACCCTTTGAAAAATATTTGCATGGCATCCTGCAATTCCTTCTTGTCTCTGAAAACTTTCTTACCATCCGTAGACAACCCAGTGATATTGGCTATAAAATCCTCATTCACATCAAATTTTTTTCCGTCTAACTTCAAAACCCTCTTGTTCCATGCTTTTGTAAACAATGTCATCGATTGTGGGTTGTTTCCATGCAAAATTTCTAGATATGAAGTCAACCCACCTTTCTTTAAAACCCTCCATACCTTTGGCTTCTTCTTGACAGCATCGCAGGAGAAAATAATGAGCCTAGAGTTTTGTTCCATACAAATATCAACTAGGGTACAATCAACTCGATCCATATCTAGCTTACCATCCCTCCACATAATAACTTGCCATGTGAAGATAGTCATGCATGCCCCAAGCCTTAAAAAATCATCAACCAATTTAATTTTGGCAATCATGATTAATACAAGCAATTGCCTCCATAGGGAGGGGTCATCCACACCCCATTCTCTAAAACCCCTAACTCCTAGATTAACGAAAACATCAGCTAATCTCTTTCCTTATCTCAAAATATGAGAAATATAATACTCCTCAAAGGATTTAAGAATATTAATAGCATCCATAATCAAAGATTCAATAGTCCATGAAGAGGTAGCACAATTCTTTATATTATTAATAATATTGAGAGAATCCCCCTCAAGCCATACTTTCTTGTAACCTTTTACTTGTGCCAACTTTAGACCATGATAAGGAAATTTGTTATTGTTTATTTGGATGATATTCTGATTTTTAGTAAGACATTGGAGGAGCACTTGATGCATATCCGAAGAGTTATTGAGAAGCTAAGGGAAGAGAAGTTGTTGATTAATTTGAAGAAATGTAGTTTTGTGAAGAGGGAATTGGTGTAACTGGGATTTGTTGTCTCCATAGAGGGTCTTAAAATAAATCCAGAGAAGGTGAGAGGTATCATTGAATGGCCTACCTTGAAGAGTGTTATAGAGGTAAGATCATTTCATGGTCTAGCAATCTTTTAGTGAAATTTTATTAAGAATTTTAGTAGTATTTGTGCACCTCTAACTAAAGCAATGAGAGGGGATAAAAATAATTTTAAATGGACTATAGGAGCAACAAAGAGTTTTGATATGTTGAAGAAGAAAGTCACAAAGAAACCTGTTTTGGCACTTCCAAATTTCAATAAGGTCTTTCAGGTAGATTGTGATGCTAGTGGCACTACCATAGGAGTTATTTTGAGTCAAGAAGGTAAGCATGTTGCCTATTTTAATGAGAAATTGAACAACACTAAGAATAAATATTATGTCTATGATGAGGAGTTTTATGCTATAGTTCAGGCTTTGAAGAAATGGAGACTCTATTTGTTACCAAAAGAATTTTTTTTATATATTGATCACCAGGCTTTGCAGTATCTCAATAGTCAAGGAAAGTTAAATCAAAGGCACTTAAAATGGGTTGAGTTTTTTCAGAGTTATACTTTTGTTTTGAAGCATAGGAGTGGAAGGTCAAACATAGTTGTAGATGCCTTGAGTAGAAGGCAATTTTTTTTGATAGAGATGAATATAGAGGTTGTTGGGTTCAATGAACTCAATATTTTGTATCCTAAAGATCCAGACTTTGTAGAAGCTTGGAAGGCTTGTTTTGAATCTGTTACATTGGATAGGACAAGATGGTTGGATTTATTAATCCAATGTGGGATGTTTTTCAGAGGAAGCCAATTGTGCATTCCAAGGATTTCTATGGGAGAATCTAATCAAGGAGAAGAATAGTGGAGGATTGGTTGGACATTTCGGTCGAGATAAGACTATTGCACTTGTTAGTGAGAATTATTACTAGACACAGTTACAACAAGATGTTAAGAAGTTTGTACAAAGTTGCAGAGTATGTCATATGGCGAAAGTTATAAGTTAGAATACTAGATTGTATCAGTCATTACCTATACCTAAGAGGCCATGGGAGGACATTAGCATGGATTTTGTTCTTAGCTTGTCAAGGACACAGAGAGGGCATGATTCCATATTTGTGGTGGAAGATAGATTTTTAAAGATGAAAAATTTAATTTCGTGTCATAAGACCAATTATGTTGTTCATGTTGCAAAGTTGTTTTTCAAAGAGGTGGTGAGACTACATAGTCTACCAAAGAGTATAGTTTCAAACAAAGATACCAAAGTTTTTGGTTATTTATGGAGGACATTATGGAAGAAGTTGAAGATAGATTTGAAGTTTATATCTACACACCATCCACAAACTGATGGAAAAATAGAGGTGGTGAATAGGATTTTGGGTAACTTGCTAAGATGCTTGGTAGGAGATAAGCCCAAGGGGTGGGATTTGATTATACCACATGCAAAATTTTCTTACAACAATTTTGTCAAAAAGAGCACTGGTAAATCACCATTCCAGATTATGTATGGGAGTAGTCCAAGAACTTCTTCTGAATTGAGAAAGATGGATAAGGGGGAGAAGGGTAGTGTTGAGGCTAAAGATTTTGTCGAGCACCTGAAGAATTTGCATTAAGAGGTGAAGAAACATATCAATAAGATGAACTCACAATATAAGGCTAAGGAAGATTAGAAAAGGAGGTATAAGGAGTTTCAGGTAGGAGATGAAGTCATGGCTCATTTGTGAAAGGAGAGGTTTCCAATTGGTACATACAAGTTAAAGATGAAGAATTTTGGACCATACAAGATCATGAAGAAGTATGATTCAAGAAATGCATATGAGGTAGAGTTGACTGATGAAATTTATATTTCACTTGTGTTTAACCTTTTATATTTAACAAAATATCATGAAGGGGGAATTGATGAAGAAATAATAGAAGCACAGTGGAATATTCTAGCACCTACTTTAGAAAAGGAGATAAAAGAAATTTTGGATAGTCATGTGGGTAGAAGCACAAGAAACAGGCAATACACAGAGTACTTGGTGAAATGGAGAGGAAGGCCTATTGAATATTCATCATGGTTGTCCGAGGCTAAGGTTAATTGTCTTGGTTTCCATCTAACTCCTAAGAAGTGATAGGGTCACTTTTCAAATTACCTTGGGTGTTTGATGCAGAAGCATCTAGTGGTGTAGGGCAATCTTGCATCCCCCAAAAAATGTTTTTTTCTATTTTTTTTTTGAGTCCCATGATGGCACTTAAGGGGTGTAAGATAGTCAGAAGTCAAAAAAGGTGAAAATGGTCACTTACTATTTTTAGTAAGTCAACCTAAATGGGTTCGTATGGACCTAAACATTTACCCCAAGGAGTGTAATTGAAAAATATTTCTAATGGAAAAAGAATTGTCTCAATACCATGTATGGTTTGGGAGATATTAAATTTTCCATCCTAAGAAATTTCTCCATTGTAGCTTCAAATTCAAATATGAAAACCTTAGAGGCCCCGAAACAACTCAAAAAGTTGACGAACCAATCTCTGATCAATTCAATGTTGTAGATATCTTCGAGAGCTTTCCAACGATATATTATAATAGAAAATCGGACACCCAAATCAAAATTTATGGCCTTGTGAAGTTTCCCCACTAAAAATTGAATTTCATTAAAATATCTTCCTAGGAAAGAAATCAAATGGTGGGACTTTTGGCACCAAAGCAAAAGGGAAAGTTACACTTTCTAGAACATTCTAGGGCAGTTATTGGGTAAAATAAAAAGGGTTAAGTGGGGTTTGTAGAAGGTGGCTCCATTAGTGCAGATTGTGGCTCTGAATAATATATTTTGTTTTTAGAGTTGATTTTGTTGTAATGAATCAAGCCCATGAGGTTGTAGCATTGTAAGTTTTGAATCTGTAATTTCATTTTCTAAAAAATAATTGAAAGAGTTATTTTATGTCTCACATCTTCTGTGTTGGTATCTATAGTTGTGATTTTTGAGGGTTTCAGGTGGTGTGGCCCTCATCATATGTTCATCCTCATGTTCATGTTCTCTCTTTTGAATACCACTTTAAACATTAAATTTCTTCACTACAACCATATTCCAACTCACTATTCTTATTTTTTCTGTATTATTTTTTATGATTCCCTTATATAATAACTTACTATCATCAATATCAACCCATTTTCACTCAATTATTTATAATATACATTTGATGCTACTTTATTATCTTCCACAAGTTTTCATATTGACTTCTTTCCACTTTCTATCTCATCATCCTTCAATTGTGCTATGACAAATCTTGTCCTTATCACTATTTTATCCAAATCTGACAAGTCACCTTTAGTTTCTTTAACCATAAATTTGATGAAGAAAAAAACCCTCATTCACATACTCACAACAATCTAAAACTTCAACTTAGAAATGGTTTGAAACAACACAAAAACCTACAAGAATTATTCTTCTTTGTTCATTCAAAATCCCCTTCAATTACATTACAGGAAAGCATTTTTGAAAATAAATTATTTCACAATCATATGGGCTGATGAAAAACATTACAAATCTGATATGATATTGAAATATGATAGAAAAAAATTAAATAAAAAATGGCTTCACTCAATCTCTCTTCTTTCACTCGATTTTAGATCCTTCAACTTGCATTCATCATTAGAAATCACTACTGCAAACAAACCATGAAATCACAATCTTCTTGCTGCTATAACACACCTCCAAACCTGCAACAAAAATGTCTTCTTGGTCTCTTTCAATCCTCTTTCAGTTGAAGCACTCAAGCTCCCTTCACATGGACTTCACTAGCTCACTATTTCTCAAAATGTGGAGCTTACTAGCTCCCTAAAACATGGAATTCTATGCAAATAGAAATCTGCAACAATGGAGTCTTCAAATCCTCTCTTCAATCCAACCGAATCTTCCCATATCACCTATAAAAACTCCCAAAGCCATCTTCCCAAATGACAAGGCATGAATATATATATTTTTGAATGAGAAAAACCACTATGGTTTTCCAAAACCAAAAGAAAAAAACCTCCTTGGAAAACCCACGCCCCATTTGGAGAAATAATCATAAAATAATAAAATTATTCAATTCTCTCATAGCCTTTACATGGGCACCTTAACCATGGCCAATCAAATTTGGTCAATTCTAGCATCTTCATTGATGTCCGACAACCTCGATGGCTCCAAATATGAACATGCACCACAATGAAAAGCATGCATTTGAACATGCAAGCACATGCACCCCAAATGGTCCCCACAAAGAATGGGATGCCCAAGAGGGGTATTTTCCTAATTTTTCCTTAGAAAATATTCATAAATACATAATTCCCACCAAAATTATAATTACAATTTCACCACAAAGGAAATTACAAAGTTGAAAATCAAAATATTTATCCTCCTAACCCCTAAGCCCTTATTGAAAATAAACAAAAATGAAATAGAAATATTTTTGGTGATGCAAGATTGCCAGTACCCCTAGATGCTCCTATATCAGACACCCGAGGTAGGAATTTTTTTATGAATATAGCTCACAAAATGGAGTTGAGTGGTAGTACCACCCTTTCAAATTGCAAGCAATCCTTAACAAACTCCACCACTAAATTTGGTACATGCAATTTATTCTCTTTTATCCTCTTCCAACACTTAGCTGGAACAAGCAACCTCCTTCAACAATATTTCACTCCATTCTTCTCTCCTCTCGTGGACTTGTATCCACCATGAAACATCCTCCACCTCCTAATACCATACATTATCCTCTCTACTCTTGAGGGATTCAACCCACTACAAACCAACCACCTCCACCAAGTTCCTCCTGCACCATCTTCTACAACTTCTACATGCAAGTATGTATTATCCAAACAACAATCAAAATCCATTACATCCTTATAAAAATATGCAATTACTACTCCATGGAAATTAAAATTTTCCATTTGCATACTCTCTTCCTGTTCGAAATCCTCTTCTAACCTCACCAAAGAAGGTATAGAATCATCATAGCTAAATTCAAAATTAAAATTTACCTCATACTTATTCATTGTCCCAACATCTTTTTCCTCATTCTTCACTGCAACATCCATCTTTTCACCTCCAATGACAAGTTTTGCAAACACCTCTTCATGTTTATCCATCAATTCTCCTTCCAACAACTTGTTGATTCTTTCCATCTCTTCTTTCAACAAGAGATATTCCTCTTCCTCACCAATCTTCTCATCAAACTTAGGACCATCCATGTTCATATTTTTTTATTGCAAATCTTCTTCATCCACTTCACATAATGCACTCCATTCGCATTCTATCAATGAAACTTGCACCCCATTATCTTCTCCTTTTGTGTGGGCTTCCCCCACATATTCTTCCTTACATTCAACCCCTACCAAAGGTCTGCAACACTCTGTCTTTCTGATCTTCTCTTCGCTTCCCTCTTTTATGAAAATGTTCTTCCTGTATCTCTCATCCTATATTGTCACATCCTCCTTAACCATCTTTTCCAATACATTTACTTCAGCTTGGAGCTTTTCAAATTCTTCATGGTACTTCCTAGTTTCCACTTCTTCCCAATATTGTTCCTAGAATAAAATTCTTATGGGCCTCCTCATGACCCATTCCATCCTCTCTAGTATATAATGTCTCACATTTGGTGATCTATCTACACACAAATGACACACACACCACCACAAGTCCTAGTGAAAACTACCTTCAATCAACACTTTTGCTTGCACTCTTAGTAACTCCCACTCTGATACCACTGATGAAGTAAGAAACCATCTCTCATTCCAATACTCACAACAATCTGAAAATTCAACTTAAAAATGGTTTGAAACAACACAAAAATTTGTAATAAGTATTCTTCTTTGTTCATTCAAAATCCCCTTCAATTACATTACAAGAAATAATTTCTAAAAATACATTGTTTTTCCACCATATGGGCTAATGAAAAACATTACAAATCTAATATGAGACTGAAATATGGCAGCAAAAATTAAATACAAAATGGTTTCACTCAATCTCTCTTCTTTCACTCGATTCTAGCTCCTTCAACCTACATTCATCATTAGAAATCATTGCTGCAAACAAACCGTTAAATCATCAATATTTTTTCTACTGTTTCACACCTCCAAACCTAGAACAAAAATTTCTTCTTGGTCTCTTTCAAACTTATTTCATTTGAAGCTCTAAAGCTTCCTTCACATGGAATTCACTAGCTCACTGTTTCTCAAAATGTGGAGCCCACTAGCTCCCTGAAACATGGGCTTCTATACAAATAGAAATCTACAACAATGGAGTCTTCAAATCCTCTCTTCAATCTGGAAGCATCTGTTGAATAGGACAACTGAGAGGGGGTGGGGTGAATTAGTTGTCATAGATTTTAACCTTCAAATCAATTATGAAAACTAATACTTAAAACTGCTTAAATGATTAATCTTCAAAATCCAATGTAGAAACTCAAATCCAACACATAAACATAATAACACCAGATTTACATGAAGAATCCAATGAGGGAAAAACCATGGTGAGGATTAACTCACACTAAAGAGAATATCAAAACTGATTACAAAAAGGCTCGCTGCCTAAAACAATACTCATTGCCTGAGATAAGGCTCACTACCTAAAACAAGGACTCACTATTCGGAACAAGGACTTACTATCCAATAGGGCTACAACCCAAAGGGATCATTGCCACATAGATACAAAGAAGACAAAGAATACTTGTTATAGAGAGACAACAATCCCACTGCAACAAAGGATTACACCACAGTCACTTGATCAACTTGCATGAATGATAGAGTTTTCCTTCTGCTCATTGCATCCAAAAACTCAGCATTAAGCTTAGCAATGATCTGCCGCACAAATTACACAAACTTTTTGAATAGCATCAATATCATGTCTACTCTTTCACTTATCTTCCTTCTTTTCTCTTGTATGTTTTTAATTACTAGCTCATCCTGTATTTATACTATCTCCAACCTTGAAAAAGATACAAAGTCAGCCATCCAACTTCAAATTAAAATTAGGTTAGTGCCAAAACATCCTAGGGTGGAATTAGAATGAGGGCAACCCAAAAAAAAGCTTCATTAGGACCCAAAATAGATCTAACACACTTCATTAACTTCAAAGATAGTGCTTAACACATGGTCGGCCAAAACATTGTAAAACACATAGAACAATTAAGCTCGAAACTTCCATAAACCAAAAATATCTTCAATGCAATAATAACATCTTAACTCTAGAACCACAAGTCAAAATACTTCATCAAAGAGAAATCCAGACTAGTCACTTTTCTCCCGGACCTTAACCAAAACATAGAAAAACATAGTTCACAACTGGTGAAGACAACTTGAACTTCACAACAAACCAATAGCCAAACATCTGGATATAGCAACCTTCAACAACCATGAACAACATATCTAAACCACGTGAACATAGGGGAAAATACTGGATCATTATCCTGAGAAACAATTGAATATTTGTAATCTTCCTTTAATACAATTTTCTCAATATCCTCAACATATATAGCCAATAGCAACTAGTAGATAACCTGTTGACCAGCTGAAATCAATGACAACACCTTCATTCATTTCTCTATTCTTCAAAAATATCCCCATTTTTCATTGATGGCAACACATGATGTGAAAAAACATCAAAGAACCATACTAGTTCTAAATATACTTCTCAAGATTTTTATTTTTCCCCCTCATAAGATCATCTTCCTCATTACCTACTTTCTCTTATTAGATTTCTCTCCTTGTCACATGCTTTCTCTCCCCCTTTGACATCAATGGCAAAGGAAAAATATATGTTCATTGAATCTTCCTTTGACATGAAAACAAAATACTCACAATGACAACACTTGAAACTACCTGCTCCCTTTGAGAGGTAGCCACCAAAATATTAGTCCAAAGAGATAGAATGATGAATCCATCATAATGATGCATCTCCAAATGCATCTTATTTTATGAAAGGAGGGGAAATAACCCCTAACTTCTATAAAGATACTCAAAAGTATCTTTAGGAAGAGCCTTTCTAAATATATCAACAATCTAATCCTTTGTCGAAACATTCTCAAGCTTGAATTCATTCTTATTCAACTTATTTCTGAATACCCATTTTAATCCAATGATATTTTTATCTGCTAGTCTTGAGACCAATTCCCAAGTATGATTCTTCTCAATCTAAAAAAGTTTTTCTTTCATTGCTTCCTTCCAATATTCATCTTTACAGGCTTCACTTACTATCTTTAGCTCAATCTAAGAGAATAAACATAAATTTACTTCAACAACAACTTTTCTTCTAGTTAACACGCCTTTTGTCTTGTCTCCAATAATCTGATTTTTTGAATGATTCCTCTATACACATTTCAGTGTCCTAGGGGACTTCACCAAAGCTTATTCTTCTCTTTCTTTCTATTCATCCCACTTTTTTTTTCTCATCTTTATCTTGTTCTTCCATAATTTATTCTATTCTTGCACAATCATGTTTATCAAACATGTATCCATCAATATCAACATAATTCTTTATTGTCTCATCAACCTTCACATTTGATCTCTCTACAATATTTCTTAGTCTTTTATTGAAACATCTGTATGGCTTGCTTTTAGTAGAGTATCCAAGAAATATTCCTTTATCACTTCTTGCATCAAAATTTCCCAAATTTTCCTCATCTCTTCTAATATAGCATTTGCTTTTGAATGCTTTGAAATATTTAACTGTAGGAATTCTTCTGTGCCATAGCTCATAGGGAGTCTTTATATTGTTTTCTCTTTCTTGAGCTCGATTGAACACGTAAACAACAGTATGAATAGATTATTTCCAGTAAACTTCTAGTAATTCGGCTTCATTAATCATTGACCTAGCAGCCTCTTGAATTGTTCTATTTTTCCTTTCAACAACTTCATTCTGCTGAGGAGTTCTCAGAGCAGATAACTATCTCTTTATTCCATGCACTTCACAAAACATATTGAACTCATGGGAGGTGAATTCTCCACCTCTATCAGATCTTAAGCATTCTATCTTTAAATTCACTTTTTTTTCAACCATAGCCTTGAATGTCTTGAATTTATCTTAATGCATCTGATTTCTCTCTAAGAAATGTAACCCATGCATATCTAGAATAATCATCAATTAAAATCATAAAGTACCTTTCACCAATTAGAATTTTCACTCTCATTGGACCATAGAGATCTGTATGAACTAAATCCATTAGTCCAGTAGTAGATTGTTCTTTTGTTCTATAATGATTTCTTGCTTGCTTCCCAAATTGACAATTCTTGTAAATAGCATTAACAGGCTTTGTAATTCTTGGTAAATCTCTCATGGTCTGAACAACACTAATCCTTGCCAAGTTATCAAAATTAATGTGACACATTCTCCTATGCCATAACCAATTGTCATTTATCTGAGTCATAAAACATCGTCCATTAGTACCCTTAAGTTGATAAATATTCCATTACGATTTCTTTCCTGTAGCAATCAATGTTTCAGATCCTTTCCGAATCTCACATTTCTCATCCTTAAATGCAATATCATATCCTTTTTTGCACATTTGACAAACACTCAACAAATTATGAATTAAACCATTAATATAGTAAACATCGTCAATATGATGCTTGCCATCAAAACTTACTGAACCTATCCCACAGATTTTAGCACTAGTATCATCTCCAAACATAAACAAGCCTCCATCATATTTATCAAGCTTCAAAAACTTACTCTTATCACCAATCATGTGATGTGAACAACCACTATCAACTACCCAAATTTTTTTTCTTGTTTAGCAAATAGGGAAGAGATAACTGTACCTTCATTTTTCTCCTTCTCCTTCTCCAGAGGGTTTTCCTTTACCTATTTTCCTAAATTAGTAGAAATAGGTTCATCCTTAATTGCCAAGAACAAGCATTCATTATCATCTAGATCTTCATATTTTGAATCTTCACCTAAAATACTAGCATTCTCATTCACATAGTAAGCTTTGTTAATCTTCTTTCCTTTCTTTTCTTTCTCATATCTTTGTTTATTCCTTTTAGCTCTTTTCGGACACTTTGCAACATAATGACCTATTTCTCCACAACTAAATAATTTAAAGGGAAACTTACCTTCATACTTACCAAAACCTTTTCTCATTCTTCTTACAAAGTTAGCTTCTATTTTATCAAAGTTCACTTCATCCAGATCTTGAGATTTTGTAGCTTTAAAGGTAGTCTTTGATTTTCCTCCATTTCTTAGACTCGGCTTCCTCATCTCATAAGATGTCAAAAATCCTAACAACAAATCCTTAGTACAAGTCTTATAATCTATTTTCTGCTCAATAGCACTCACTTTCTCACTGTAAGGATTAGGAAGATTTATGAGAATATTCTTTAAAATCCTAGTTTCATCTATTGTAGCCCCAAGTGATTGCATTCCAGACACTATCTCATCCAATCTCTGTACATAAGCTTTAACATTTTCATCTTCAGACATATGTATAAGATCAAACTGTGTTTCCAAATTCTGCAAATTTTCCTCTTTAACTCTTTCATCACCATTATGTGCTCTTTCTAAAGCATCCTAGACTTCCTTAGGTGTCTTCAAATTCTACTCCTTTTTCAACTTGGAATGTACCAAACTATTCTTCAAGATAAACTTCACCTTAGTGTTTGTTTCATGTGCTCTAATCTCTTCAGGTGTACTCGGACCATTAGTAGGAGTATAAAGATTCTTGTAAGCTTTCTCCACATCATATCCACAATACTTCAGATATTATTCCATCAATACTTTCCAGATACCATAATTAGTTCCATCAAACCTTGAATAATCGAAGATCAGTTTGCTAGCCATCCTGGACCTTCCTCAAGTGATTAAGCTCTTCACTAAGGAACCAAGCTTTGATACCAATTGTTGAATAGGACAACTAAGAGGGGGGTGAATCAATTGTCACATATTTTAACCTTCAAATCAATTACCAGAACTAATAGTTAAAACTTCTTAAATGATTAATCTTCAAAATCCAATGTAGAAACTCAAATCCAACACATAAACATAATAAAACTAGATTTATGTGGAAAACCCAATGAGGGAAAAACCATGGTGAGGTTTAACTCACTAAAGAGAATATCAAAACCAATTACAAAAAGGCTCACTTCTTGAGATAAGACTCACTACCTGAAACAAGGACTCACTATTTGAAACAAGGACTCACTGTCCAATAGGGCTACAACCCGGAGGGCTCACTACCATAGAGATAGAAAGAAGATAAAGAAGACTTGTTATAGAGATACAACAATCCCAATGCAACAAATGATTCCACCACAGTCACTTGATCAACTTACATGAATGATAGAGTTTTCCTTCTGCTCATTGCATCCAAAAACTTAGCATTAAGCTTCGTACTGATCTGCCACATAACTTACACACACTTTTTAGATAGCATCAATATCATGTCTACTCTTTCAATTATCTTCCTTTTTTTCTCTTGTATATTTTTCATTACTAGCTCATTCTGTATTTATACTATCTCCAGCCTTGAAAAAGATACAAAGTCGTCCATCCAACTTCAAATTCAAATTAGGTCGGCACCAAAATATCCTAGGGTGGAATTAGAATGAGGGTGGCCCAAACACATGCTTCATCAGGACCCAAAATAGATCCAACATGCTTCATTAACTTTGAAGATAGTGCTTAACACACAGATGTCCAAACCAGTGTAAAACATATAGAACAATTAAGCTCAAAACTTCCAGAAAGAAAAAATATCTTCAATGCAATCAGAACATCTTAACTCTAGAACCGCAAGTCAAAAGACTTCATCAAAGAGAAATCTGGACCAACAACGTTTCTCCTGGACCTCAACTAGAACAAATAAAAACATAGTTCACAACTGGTGAACACAACTCAAATTTCACAAAAAACCAATAGCTAGACATATGGATATAACAACCTTCAACAATCATGACAAACATATCTGAACCACATGAACATAGGGGCAAATACCAGATCATTATCCTAAGCAACAACTAAATACCTGTCATCGTCCTTTAGTATAATTTTCTCAATATCTTCAACATATACAACCAACAACAACTAGTAGATAACCAGTTGACCAGTTGACATCAATGACAACACCTTCATTCCTTTCTCCATTCTTGCAATATCATCTTCCCATCTCACCTACAAAAACTCCCAAAGTCATTTTCTCAAATGACAAGACATGAATATATAGATTTTTGAATGAGAAAAACCACTATGGTTTTCCAAAACCAAAATAAAAAAACCTCCTTGGAAAACCCTCGCCCCATTTGGAGAAATAATCATAAAATAATAAAATAATTCATTGCTCTCATGGCC
This sequence comes from Sequoia sempervirens, assembly GCA_007258455.2. Lineage (NCBI taxonomy): Eukaryota > Viridiplantae > Streptophyta > Pinopsida > Cupressales > Cupressaceae > Sequoia > Sequoia sempervirens. The sequence continues at coordinate 1,195,877,600 of VDFB02271358.1, read as the reverse complement.
TTCACATGGGAACTTTAACCATGTCCAATCAAATTTGATCAATTTTAGCATCTTCATTGATCTTCAATGGCCCCAACGGCTCCAAATATGAACATGCACCAACATGCAAAGCTTATGGCACAGACATGCAAATGCATGCAAAGCACGCAATTGAACATGCAAACACATGCACCCAAAATGGTCCCCACCAATAATGGGATGCCCAAGAGGGGTATTTTCTGAATTCTTCCTTAGAAAATATTCATAAATGCATAAAATTCCCATCAAAATTACAATTACAATTTCACCACTAAGGAAATTACAAAGTTTCAAATCAAAATATTTATTCTCCTAGCCACTAAGCCCTTATTGAAAATAAAAATAATTAAATAGCAATATTTTTGGTGATGCAAGATTGCTAGTATCCCTAGATGCTCTTGCATCAAAATTGAATCTCCAACCATCTACCTAGATATATCATTGTGTCTACTATATCTCTTTTAATCAATTGTAGCTTACTTTAATTTGTACTTCTACTTTCTTTCTTGAAAATTATCTTCTTTTTAAACTCTAGAATACTCATTCTTGACTAAAACTTTGTACTCTTTTTTTTACATTGCCACCTTCCCTTTTCTCTTCATCTACCATTATTTTTTAATTCTTAATTTTAGATTTTTTATTTCCATGTTTTCTTAATCCTTCATCTATCTTTCTTTGAATGCATTTATTTTTTATTCTTAACATGTCAATGTTCTTTTTGTTACTTGGCATAATTTATGTATTATGTAACGACCTTCCAAATTCACCTTTTTATCTTTCTCAATCTCACTATTATTTCCAATTTCATTACATTTTCTATTTATTTTATTTTTCACTAACTCATTACCTCTTGTATGTATCTTTTCTTCTTTGCTTTCATTCTCATTGATTTTTAGATCTTCAAATTAATCCTCTAGATGAATATTATCATTATGTATTTGTTCAAAAATTATAAATTTCATAAATTCTCTATCTACCTCATCTCCATCACTCTTGTTTATCTTTAAATTTTATTCTAAATACTATTATCTAACAGTTTTGATAAGTACTACTAAATTTTTGTCAACCATACCTTCTGGATTTATTTCCAGGCCTTCAAATTTTAATTAGGTATTAACTCGCTACCCTTAAAATAATTACCAACATATTCATAATTCATACCTCTCAAATATCTTTTTTTTTTTGTTGCTTCCTATAAAAAATATCTTTTTCCTCCCAATATTCTAATCCTTCACTTTCCTTTGACAATTCCAAAAGATTTCATCCTCTATATCTCCTTTACCTTCAGCAAAATTAATCTCCAGACTTCTACTCTCATTCACCTGAAGGCTTGCCATCCTATTTAAGAGATTATTTTCCATACTAAACATTATTTCTACCTTTTTTGCAATATCATCATCTTCAAATTCAAATTTATCTTCTCTCAGTTTTATGCACTCTTCTAAAAACTCATTGGAAATATGCCTCCAAATTTACCTAGTGCTAGATCTCTTGCTACACATCCTTCATATCTTCTATGGTAACACCACAATAGTGAGTCTCAAACTTCAGAAATTATATTTTTCATTTCAAATAAGGGTGAAAATTATTTCTTTGAACGATGGTGCTTTCATTTGAAGGTGAGTAAAAAAACCTTCAAATGAACATGAACCTTTGTTCAAAGGTTAAAAATATAAAAATACCTTTGAACTAAGGTATTTTTTCATTTTTTTGTGGAAATGACCTACCTTCATTCGAAGGTCCTTGGATACCTTTAGATGAAAGTACCTTCATTCAAAGGTCCTTTGAATGTAGGTCCTAGAAATGACCTTTCCATATTAGGCCTCAATTTTTTCTTATTTTTGTGTTTCCAACCTTGTGTTAGACCAAAAAATGGTGTGAATGTTATAGGATAATTTCCAATATTATAGCACTTATAGTAAGTTTTCTAGAAGTTATTGTTGTCACGGAAGTGTGCACCCTTATTGAGTTCATAAAATCACTCATCCACCTCATGAAACATGAGATCCCCTGAGTGTGGGTGTAATGCCCTGCCACGAAATCCCAAAGGACAACACAACCACCTAACATTTATGACACAATTTTAAAAAAAAATGAATTAACATATAGATCATACTAGTAATAACATAAAATGTAATCCACATGTACACTTGCACTGACTATGTCCTTTAGGGTATCATGACTTCATTACGAACACCTCAATACTCCAATCTAAACATACATCATAAAATAACTACAACAAGAGTTCATTTACATCCACTGCATTATATATATATATATAGATACAACACCATTAAAGAGCATATATTATGAACAAGCCAACACTTTTACAACTTCTCATATATGGGGTAGATCATTACACTGTTTACATGTGTACATCAAAACTTCCCCTATAACAACGAGAAGGATACATCAAATACAAGGTAAGGTACAACATAAATTATTACATTACATAGCATTAATGCTAACTCAAGTCTGGTACAAGATTTGGAATCTCTGCATCAAGTACCACATCCAAGCTCATGAACATCAACTGGGAACCCAATAGTGTGCATAGCACGTTCCACCTGACCATGTAGAACCCTAAGCTCCACCCCCCATTCTAGGAGATGACAATAAGGTCTCACCACCAAAGCAGACAAGAAGACAATAGCACAACATAAAAGGGCTAACACGATTCCAACATACAAATATCACAACAACTCATAACAATGACACTGCTTACAGAGGTACGCAAACAACAAGGGAAACGACACGACTAGGGAATGCTAGGTTGTTATAGGGAGGAGTTTCATCACATAGTTTGCTATGGGTTACCTTGGTGAAACCTTCCTAGGCTACTGGACCCCCATCCTGGGTTACCCTAGACCACCTCTATCGGTCGCCGAACCCCCATGTAAACTCATGTGGGATCAACATACCTTCCAAAATAACAAGGTAGAGAACAAGGAAGTTGATCTTGTCATTCTAGGCCTTCCCACTCATCCCAAGCCTAAACAAGCACTTCAGCCATGAATGAGGCGTTATCTTGATTAATGTGAACTACCCAATCCCCTAATTTATTTTAGATTATCATTGATTAAGAAACTCTCATGAGTTACCCTGTCCGCCACTTTGTGTGACAGACCCCCATAGAGAGCCACTCCCCCGTACTAACAACTAGAGGCCCAACACATCAAATGGGGTATAGCCAACTTTCAAAAACTAGAAAGTCATATAAATAAGCACATAAGCGAGGCATGCACCACCTCACACTAGATCTCCATAATAAAACAATTTCCACAATGCAAGGCTAAAACCCTCATAAACATGATCAAGTATAAGAACAATAGTACACAAATAACTCAACATGAAAACCAACAATAAGTAAACTCTTTCCTCAACCTCTGGAAGCCTTGCAATAACCATTTGACACCAGAAAGCTTGCTCCATTAAAAAATAACCAAAAGTCAACCCAATATCAAAATCAACCACAATAATCAATAGTAAAATCAACCAACAGGGCATCCAAGGGAGACCTCAATTTTCTCCTCACATGATACCCAACCACTAATCACCTAACAAACTTACAATTTGGCTAATAAACAACTTCAACAAAATCAACAATCACGACAACAATAGTAATCAACCGATTCACAACTCAATTCAAAAATCAACCCAATAAATCAACCATGATATATTCCATAATAAGGCATTGTCTCCACAACTCAGATTACTCATTAGCTTAATCCACTTACATTACTTAACAGAGCATTTACCACTATAAAACAATTATACTAATTTTACATAGTGAATTCTCAAAGAAATTGATAATCTAATCCATTTATTTAAACAAATATTTTTCAATTATCTAAATACAAGTAAATCAATTTCCCCTATTCATTTAACTAACATAATCAATAACATTTCCCAACTTAAATATAAACCTATTTACTTTATTAACTTCTAAATATTGAAAGCAATCACGTTAAAATACATCCCAATAACATAATTAAATCACTTAGATTACTTCCATAATTCTTAATCATTCCTTTTCCATCTTACAATTATCTAATTACAAAATCTATTACTTCACCTATTCAAATTAAACCATTTAACACTGTAGCACTTTCTACATAACTGAGTACATGGAGAATTTACAATACAACCATTAAATAATCATAAAGTGATCAACATATATATTAATTAGCTAAAAGATAATCTAGTTCATTTACTCAAACCAAACACCCAATTATCTAATATGTATAATCAATTCCCTTCAATTTCTAAATGTAAATAACTAGTTAACTTTCCAATTATATTTATCTACATAACCCAATAATCATAAAGCCTAATTATTATTTTTTCTAATAACATAATACCTATACATATATACATATACATATATAAATTATAACATGAACATATACATATATATACATATATAGTCTATGCTTATATAAATCAAATACAAATATATGTATTTAGAGCAGAAATAGAAAGGCGCAACTGACAGCATCGAATATATTATGTATGATGCAAAGTGGTCTTACATTATGATACACACGATGCTACGAAGACGATACCTGGATATGGGCATGTGACGAGATAAATGGTATAAGGAATAGATCAAAGACTTGGTCTGAGCGAACAACGACATCCAAAGATCTACTTTCTAGACTTTACAAAATACATTAAGAATAGGAAAATCAATTCGATTCTACTACACAAGTGATGGTAATCAATTCAAGATTCATTAACAAGGGTAACCGGACTATCAAATGCGAGAAGAATTTACATATAATGTAAAAATGATGTTTTAAAATAGATGAAAGACATATATTATTGGATAACATTCGGCTCAACTGGTGAATAATCTCCTCGAGCCATAAGCTTCCTCCCAAGGTTGTTTTCTCAAGAAGAACAATATTTTCTGAAATTTTACTTGCAGACCAAAAACTATTTTTTTTCTTCCCCCCCAAAACGATCATTATTAAAATAAGGAAAGTGATTCGATTTTCCAAAACAAAAATCAAGCGATAATCACATAATAAAACAAGTTTCTATTTTGCATCCAGTTCATAGCCATGCATGGGCTCGAACCCAATTTTTCTATCTTTTTATTTGCTTTTATTTCATATCATTTACCTTGATTCAAACTTAATAGTAATTTTAATATTTTATTTTCTTTTAATATTTTCTCACTTTTTAATTTATTAATTAAACCCAACATTAAACAATAATTATCTTTATAATTAATTATAAAAACACTTTATAATTTAATAATTTAATTTAATAACTTAATTATCCAAACACAACATATACACCCACTTAACAACATAGTTTATTTAATTGTATATTTAATTCTACATCAAACAACAACTTTAATAAACAATTAATTTTAACACTACGTATCAGTAAAACTCACCCAAACAAAATTAATAAAATATCAAGAAAGGGCCAAACACGAAGGGGCACTACAGTGGGATCAGATTACAGAGATGAACCTCTAGAGAGTGATGGTTCCCTTGATGTTGCGCTTAATTTTTAATTTATCTTAATCTATTAAAACTATTTATGCCATACAAAAGGGAAGAAGATTACAAAATTGAACGGAAGATTACAAAATTGAACGTAAACTATGGATAGTGATGCACCAAATTATTGAAGACTAAACATTTAAACACTTTTGCATACAATGCTCAATGACAATATGTTTCTTGTCACATAAATTTTTGTACTACCTTATGTTCTAAGTTGTTTGCTAGAATGTGACCTATCTCTGCTGTTTTAGAAGGAAAACAGGTTCTTTTCACAAATAAATTAGATAATCTATGTGTTTTCTAACTAGTAACCAACACATAAAGAATAAGTTATGCAGGTGTCTAATCATGCATGATTCAGAGGTTTTAGTATCAAACCACATGAAAAATTTCACAAAACTAATGAACAAACAACATGAACCAGTACAATGAAGGTGAAAAAATTGTTTTTAATTGATAAAGATGCCTTATAGTATTACCCATAGTTTGAAAGATGACTTGTTTTGATTGAATATGCTTGAAAAGTGAAGTATTACAATGTTATTAAAGTCTCAAGATTGATTATCTAAGTTACAATACATAATTTGACTAGAAATAACTTATTTCAAGTTACAATGCTTTGCCAAAAATGCAATAATTGCCTCTAAACTATTCCTAGGCATCCCTATTAGTTGTCCAACAACTTCCTAGGAACTAACATGTTTTTATATCACAAATGCATTTTCTTTCCTTTGGTTTTCTTGGTCAACTCTCCTTTGAAACCCAGCTAAGTTGTCTCCTTATTTTCCTCCTTTGAATGCAAGTTGTTGAAGACAAGGACTTGATTTCTCTACCTTTATCTAGCTAAAGATGTTCCTAGATGCTTGCAAAAGTGTGTGCCTTGATCAAATTGTCCTCTATATCTTCTCACCTACCTTCCAACTCACCAACTAATCCCTATATGCTTGCAACTATCCATAACTCCTCCAAACTGTCATGAATATACACTCCCTACTTTTTAATCATGTGACAAGTGACTTGAAGATGATTAAATCCCTTAAGAGGGTATAAGAGACCTCTTAGGACTTGCAATTGCCACTTGTATCACCCATTGGTATCTTCTGGGATTTATATTTTCACTATCTATAAAACTCATACACATTTACCTCTTTGTTATCCATCTCACTCTACTATTAGACCTTTTTTACACTTTATGGTTATAACCATTGGACTCTCAAGAAAAATTTCCATTAATGCATTTAGCCTCTACCTTAAAATTCCATCATTCTAGGATAGTGATAATTGTGCAAGGAACTTAGCTCTTAGATGGTCATGAATATCTATTAAATAATCCTTCCATGTATGCACATGAACTACTTTCTCTTCTATCACTACGACCTCTTTCAACATGCCTACTATCTTCACATGCCCATATTTCACTCACTTGTTATACATTTCACTATAATTTTTTATATTATTTTTGTGACTCCTATCTCTCCAATGTCATCATAAAAACTTCATATTTATTGTCATGGTTAATGAATTCTACCCCTATCATGGCACTCCAAGAAGAGGTCATTGTGTAGGTCTTTTTGATGTTATCTGAGATGCATATGCCATTAGTATAGTGACTATTAGTATAAGGTATGTCATTCTATGGTCTCTACCAAAACAAATACAAACCCTGCCTTCCCACTATAGTTTGAGGTATGTCATTTAAGTATATTTTCCATCTATATACTTGCAACTATGTTTTCATTATCCATTGTGTTTTCCATAAAAATGGTTAGGGCTTGTCTTTATCAAGATGTCTTTCTGCACTACCTTCTTGCAACCATGTTAAGTGATTTCCCTTCTAGAATAGGTTCGGCATCTTATGGATGTTATCTTTATCATGCACCTATACCATATATCTCTATGTCAATATTTCATGGACAGTCATAGATCTATCGTTTTGACATAGCTAATGTCTTGAAAATTCATTCATTTCTAGCCTCCTTTGATTGACAAGTTTTTCTTTATAACTTCCTACAAGGATCTAAAAGTTTACAAAACTCTCTTGATTGAAAACTCAAAGTATGGTAGAGATATCCTTCATCTAGGATTCTATCTACAACAATCTTCAACTCACTTAAAAATAATTTAAAATACCAACACCTTGACAGATCTAGGAGGTGATTTTGGAAAACTCTTGGGAGCTTACATATCTTGCATTGCTCATTTAATGTCTAACAGAGGAAAATAAGAAAAATATAATACATTACACTATCACTCAAAACTATCTCTATAGTCTGATACTACCCTTAAAGACCGTGACTATCCCTTATTTAACTTCAAAACCACTATCCTTTTGAACAATTATATGGCTGTCAACTTAGCATTATTTCATTCAATGCATTAAAGGTCTTGCATAGGGTTTTTTAAAAATTTACCTTTTATTGAACTATCATGACTTACTTATATTTCATGCCCATCTTCAATCATTCTACTATCCTTCATAGGGGTGTTGTTTGATATTTTTATTGATAGTCCCCTTGTAAATTGTCATAATATTTTCTTCTTACAGATTTGGCTTCTCCAACACTGAAAATCATTGTCATAGATGAATTTATCATGCATAGACTACTCCTATCTTCATGTTCTTTGGTTGTTCTCTCTAAGAATCTCTGACTTCCATAAGTTTTTCACTTGTCTTCTTCATGGTGATGCAATGGTCAAGTTGGTTTCTTAATGTTCTAACCTCTTTCACATGACTATCCTTCTAAAATTTGACCCAAATGCCATATCAAAGAATAGAGTTCCATATCAAATAATATGTATACTTCCTCTTTTCCCTAAATTTGTACCATGGTTTTACCTTAGACTTCGTGGGGTGGTATCCAAGTCCAATCTTAAAGTCACATGGATCAACCTCTTAGGAGACTTTAATACCTTGTTCATTATGCCCATAACCTTTACCTCCATAACCGAATTTAGAAAAGATATTGAAACTTGGTCCATAACATGATTGCAATTCCTAAAAAGAATGGGGATTAGTGTAAAGAGTGTAATCCATGTTGTAAGTATCACACTTCTTAACAGGAACGTAATCATCCTTCTTAGTGGAAGTACAATCACCACCCTCCTCAGTAAAAATGTGATCATCCTTCTCAATAGAGGTATAATCATCTTTCTTTTATGGATTAGATCTACTTTGTACTCTCTAATATAAGATTTAGTATAGTTAAAAGTTCCCCAATCATCACCAAGATATGCATTCGGTTTAGGTGAAGAAGAGGTAGAAGGAATAGACTTATAACTTTTTTCTTTTGGAGGATCTTCCTTAGGGACATGTATCTCAAGAGTATCCTTTGTGACAGGTACTGCTAGAGTAGATATCAATGCATTAGAAGATAATGAAGGGATAATATTTTTAAGAGAAGGTTCAATGAAGGTTTGACTGGTAGTTTTCATCTCACATAAGTGTATAGCATCAGGGTTAGCCTTGATTTTGATCACCTCATTATTGGAAACAAATTTAATAGAATGATGCAAAGTAGAAGTAATTGCTCCCAAAGCATGAATCCATGGCCTTCCCAAGAGGAGATTATATGGTAGAGGTCCTAGCATAACATAGGATAAGGTGGGTATGGTAATGGGTCCCAAACTCAAAGGAAATATTACCGTGTCTAAGGCTTGTCAATCGATATTATCGAATCCACAAATATACAAAGAAGATGCAACAACGAAAGTTGAATCCACTTTAATTTTAGGTAACAAATCGATGCTACATGCGTTGAGTCTCAAACCAGTTTCAATAATAGTACATCTAATGCCAATGTTACTAATGTAAATTGCTATCATTAGAGGATCCACTTACTTCTGTATTTTTGGAGGCAGGAGTTCATGTGGATGAAATTTAATATTCGGTGAATCCACGTGAATATGATCTATCAATGCATTAACATTTTTCAGCCTAACAAAAGAAGGCAAGAGAATATTTTTCAAGGCTTCCTAAAGCATACCTTGGTAAATCAAAGTAGTTTGAAGCAAATCCTAAAGTGAGATCTTGGCAAGAGTAACACAAAGTTACTCAACAAGATCATACTCACTCAGTGGATTTGCTGCAAGTTTAGGTGCTTGGGTAAGACATAGTTGAGAAGGTTGTAAAGAAGTAGGTTGGTTAATATTTTGTTGATTCCTTCTAGTATTATAGGTATGGGATACTGCTCTATAAGAGGGAGCCTTAGATTGTATGAATCTCGTGTAAAGGTCCGATGTATCACTTTCAACAAGAACTATTTTAGGAGATGGGCTAGTTGGAATCACGTAAATGATCGATCTCTTAGGCCTTTAAAGGGCGATGAATACTACAACTATATTTATGAACTCTTCGACTCATGAAGAAGAAGATTGTGATAAAGAATTTTTTTATCATATTTTTCAGTAGAAGGAGATGCCTCTAGAAATCATCTAGGGCATCATCCAACATATCAAAATCCTATTTAAAAAAATCTTTATCAAAAAATTTAAAGTTTTGAAGAAAAATATCTAGCATGATTTCATTCATGTCGGGTTCACCAAAATTTAAAGGAGGGGATTCACTACCCTCAAGACGACAAGATCTTAAGGAGAAAATAGCCCTCAGTTACCTCGGGGATCAAAGCTCAAGTGATGAGATGAAGATTGAAGAATATTTATACAAATTAGTTGAATAACACTAAACTACTAATGATAATAATAATGAGATTACTTAATTACAAAGATAAGCGATAGAATTAAAATTTCTAGTATACATAAACAAAAAGGGGATGAACCATATACTTTACCCTTGGTCATGGATGATAGTGTTCCATGGGAAGGTTTGTGCCCCGCACTATTGTCTCTAGTATAACAGAGAATAAAATCCTAGAATTCAAAAATGTCCAGCTTGTCAAACCTATACATCTACACATATAGAGAACGAGAAAAATGTTGGAGCTATTTCAAGGTTTGCCTCAATCAAACCTCCATGAAAATCTAGATAAATAGAAAAAGATAAAATTATTTAAATAAAATATGTGTGATAGAAACAAACCCACAAAGGAGGAGAATCCCTATCATGAATATAAAAGAAAAGTGATAGAAATAAACCCCGCAAGGAGGAGAAGCCCTATCACAAATAAGGTAGACAAGATCAAGTAGATAATATAAAATAGACAAGATAACAAGAGAGAATTATCAATGGCATGTGGCTCCCCTCTTTTCCTTGACAGACGTGATAAGCTTGTATACAAGAGAGCTTGACTAGTACTTGAGGAAGAAATTTGGCAGAGCTTCACTATGAAGAATGAGAGAGAAAAAAGAGATAAAGAGAGAAAGAGAATGGGAGTGAAAGATGAGGTTTTGTGAGGTTGCATGGGCAAGACAATCCATTACATCCATGTTTCTACCATAATGACATGTGCCATTGGCAAAGGACATGGAATATTCTCATTTAAATATCGTAAAAGTTTGGGGATGCTAGCACATCATAGAGATGTCCACATTTCGCGTAGGTGTCTAATCCACAACTTTACAAGAATGAGGCATTCAAGATGTTAGTGCTTCATCATTGTTGCCTATAAAGTTAGAATCATGAAATTCCAACTTATAGGTTTTTGTCATAAATGTGACAGGCTAGATGTGCAAGTGTAAAATTTTCATGGGGCATAATTTTACAACACTACACTTACATATCCTACATCCCTCATTTAATGTTTGACAAAGGAAAACAAGAAAAATACAATGTATTACACTATCTCTATAGTTTGAGATTGACCTTAAAGACCATGATTGTCCTGTTATCACCTAAAATTGCACCCTTGTTGAACCTGATGTTCAACACCTCAGTGTAACATGGGAAGACCTCTAAAGATGTGGGTTTCTTGTAAACAGAGGTCAACCTCCGGAGAAGGCCGACTTCCTTTGGTATCACCTAAAATACTGATTCGGTAAAGGGAAAGGGAGAAGGAGTGCATAAAAATAAAACTAAACCCTATGGTGATACACTGAACTGATGAGAACAATGAGACACTCAATTTACACTTGAATACTGATGATGGATATGGGACTGCACAACAAGTTTTTTTAGATTATGCATAAGTATTTCACAAATAGGTTTGACATGCACACACTTTCAAGAAGGAAAAGCATATTTTCACAAATTAAAAGCTTATGTGCAATTAAGTAAACACAGTTTGTAACCTACATAATACTACCTTTGCAAAGAAAGGCATGCTAACATGAGACAAAGCTATAAGGAAAAGAAAGATTTCACGAAGTAGCTTGATCAATCACCTGAAAATGCACAATATTTTGCAAGAATCAGAAGGCAAATTGAACCATCAATGGTAACCAAGGTAAATTTTATATATCATGCTCCAAAATGAGTTACAGAAGTTTGCTAATATGAGAAAGGACTACAAAAGTCACAGACTTTCGAAAAGCATAAGGAGAACTGCTTTACAAAGAGGCAAAAAATGCCATATATAGTAAAATTGTGTCGGCCCCTAGGGCTTACAAAAATATCCATCTTCAGAAAGATCTTCCCTTAGATCTTTTCAAATGAAGTTAATGTTGCATTCAAGTGTATCCCTACTGTCCATGTTGGTGAAGAGTTGCTCTAGAAATGGCCTCCTTGATCTTCACAACTACAACATTAACTTCCTGTCTTCGTGTCCACCCTCGAACCTCCTTGTCGAGCTGCTTTGAATGCTCCTAGACTCAGAGCAAATCCACATCGTTTTCTCTCTGTTGATCTTCCTCTCACCGGTCAAATTGCCATGGCTCGCTTGTAGCTTCCTCTGATTGGTCGAACAGATGCTACACAAGCCTCTTCAGGCGGTCAAAAACTCATTTAGCCAGAATCGCATGTCGGTGAGACACTGGCCATGTCTCTCCGATGTGATTATGCCCCTAGGTAGTTATCGACATAGCTCACAATCATCGGCAAGAGCTCATAGCGAGTTGTAAAAGTCACGCCGATGTCAAAAACTGTCGCCCAGACTATCGCTATCGACCAAACATCATAGCGAACCCTCAAAAGTTATACCGCTGCATCCTTCGTCAGCGAGACAAACGCTATCGGCAAGACATCATAGCGAAGGCACCTTCCTTGCTCCCCGAGCTCAAACCTTTTCACCGAGACCTTCATTAGTTGGCAAGACCTCTCACCGAGCTCCTTTCTTGTCGGGAAGACATCCCTCGGTCGGCGAAACCTTTCGTCGAGCTCAAATTCTTTTGCCGACACAGCTTCACTTCGGCGAGAGTCCACCCTGTCGGTGAGACTTTTCCCCTTCGGCCAGACCTCTTGCCGAAGGCAATATTTTTTCTTCCCGCCGACGGCCTTGTGAACAACCTGTCGCCGAGACTTTCATCTATTGGCAGGACCTTATGGCAAACAAGGGTCCTTTTCCCCGAGCTCAAACATCCTTCCTTCGGCAAGACACTGGCAAGTCAGGAAGACCTCCTACTGAAGGAAAAACACTATATCGAGACCCTTCATTCTTCGGAAGGACCTCATGCTTTCACCGAGACATCATGGCAACTCTAGTTTCCTTCGCTGAGAGCATACCTCATTTCGGGGAGACATCGCTTGGTCGGTGAGACCTCCTAGTGAGGTCTTCATTTTTTGGCGAAGGCACTCTATTTCGGTGAGACATCATCGGTCGCCAAGATATTACAGCGAGGCCTACCTTTTGTCCCCGTTGACATCTCTTTTCATCGAGACTTTTGTTAGTCACCAAGACCTTTCCTCGACTCTAACTCGTGAACAACCCTCAGCCTGAATTTGCTAGCGGAGAGATACATAAAGACTCATGAGGACCCAAATGTCCTAGCGACCGGTGAATTCAAACAAATAAAATGCACTGCTAGTCGGCAAGACAACAGGAGGGTCTTGCCGACTTTCTGCTCCGATGAGTTTTATGCCAAAACTGTCCGAGGCGAGGCCTTCCAATAGACCTCCCAGTGAGGTAGCACCAGATAAGGACCTTTCCAATGAAATACGAGCACTTGCACGCTGGGCTCAACCCTTATGGGAGCCACATTTAATCCACATGCGAATTTGAAACATAATTTCCCCTGATTGAGCCCGTAGGTGAAAATTGGGTAACATGTCCCTTATTTAACTTCAAAACCACTATCCTTTTGAACAATCATATGACTATCATCTTAGCATTATTTCATTCAATGCAATAAAGTTCTTGCATAGATTTTTTTGGAAACTGCCCTTTACTGAACTGTCATGACTTATATTTCATGCCCTTCTACAATCCTTCTATTGTCCTTCATATGGGTGTTGTTCTATATTTTTCTTGTAGTTCCCAAGTGTAAACTGACATAAGATATTCTTCTTGCAGATCTGCCTTCCTCAACATTAAAAATCACTGTCATAGATGAATTTGTCATTCATAGACTTCCCTTATATTCATATTCTTTGGTTGTTCTTGTAGACACCTAAAATTATCTAACACTTCACGCATTCCCATACTTCATCATTTTTATCATTTTCACTCATTATCTCTATTTCATCACTTTTAGTTAAGTAATTTCCTATTATTTGATTAAACTAACTATTTTCCTCTATTAATTGAATAATATTAATTATTTGATTAATTCATCATTTTTTTCGTTATCACCTTAATTGAATAATTTTAATTATTTAATTAATTTTGATTTTCCTCTTTCCCACCTTAATTAAATAATTTTCATTGTTTAATTAATTTTTAAATATTATTCTATACCCCACCTTAAGTCTTCATAATTTAATTAGTTTCTAATTCTATTCAAACCCACTTGATTAAATAATTTTTAATAATTTAATTAAAAATCATTCATTTCTTCTTATCTCCCACATAATTAAATAATTTCTTATTTATTTAATTAGATAATTTTCTTCAAATAATTAAATAAATTATTGAATTCATTTAGTTGCACATTCCCTCCAAAAGGAATATTCTCAAATTCAAATTCAATTTGATTTCAAATTTGAATTTATCTTCCTCCAAAAATCCCAAAATATCCTCCTAAATTTTAGGGAAGAGCTTCAGCTAACTAAACCTCTCCTCTCCCTACATAGATCCTCACCCCTTAATTCACTCTCAGCCATTGATCTCAACTTTCTATCTCAATTCACTCTCAACCCTTGATGAGAAGAAGAAGCTTCGGGAGGTCGGGAGTGGTGGGTATGCCCGTAAGTCTCTTAAGTCATTGTAGAGGGATCTTGTGCTGGTTATAATGCATTATTTCACACTAGAAGGTAGGTTCTTTTTCATGTATAGTTATCACTTTATGCTATGGAATCACTTCTGTCATAAGGTGTTGGTCTCTTTTCCTTTTTATCTTTTACTATCGATAGAAAATAGTATTGAGGACCACCGTAAAAACCCTAAGAATGTTGTTTTACATGAAGGTATTATGAGTCTTTTGTTTGATCATATTAAGCTCAAATCAATCCCTGTTTCTCCTAAAACCTTGGGAAAAAAGGGGTTAAGAATTTTGGTTATGAGACAGAGGATTTGGCTGGGGAATGGGAAGGGAGTTCCAAGGACGTTGACTCAGATTTTGATGAAATGTATGTGGATGGTGGTGGGTCTAAGGAAGAGTCTGAAGCGTCTGAAGGGTGGTCTAAGGGCTATAAAATGGACATTGAATTGAGGGAAACTATGGTGCAGCTGGGTAAGAATAGTTCTAAGGGGAAATCTAAATGCCCCAAGAAAGACAAATTGTTTGCTAAGAGAAAAGTGGAGTTGGTGAAGGATGTGGATACTCCTGGTTCAGGTGTGAAGTCTACTCTGAGTCCTGGGAAGGTTGGCGTGGTGGTTGATTCCCCTGTGACTGGTGCTAAGGGTCCTAAAATTGTGGGGTTTGAAGTTAATGTCCCTATTGGAGATATCAATCCTAGTGTTGTTTAAATGTTTCCTGGGTCCATGCCTATGGAGATTCAGGGGTTTCAAAGTGTCCAGTGTTCTAAGGACCTTGACCCTAAACTAGATCCCCATGTCTCTCATGCTATCCCTTTGCAGGAAAAAGAGAAGATTGTGAAGATTGAGTGGTTGGAAGTGTTGGCTAACTTGGCAAGCTTTCCATACAAGGATAGGATAAAGGTGGAGGTGGTCGAGGTTGAGGATTCCCTTGTTGAGGAGGACGAGGAGTAGAAAGAGGAGTGTAAGTCCCTTGTCACAACTTGGAGCCGAAAGAAATACCTCCTGGAAAATGGGATGAGGTAAATATGGGTTTGTTTTGCAAGATGGCTGAGGATGGAACACAAAATTTGCTGTCTTTGGTGAAATGGTTGTTCTCAGAGGTGAAGGAGCTCAATTTCTAGGTTAAGAATTGGTAGGATGTCTATGTGGTAATGATCTGGTGCAATCAAAAGGAATGGGCTATAAAAGGTAAGGTAAAATCAATGAATGTAATGCTGGATAAATTAGTTGTTGATGTTCACCACCTAGGAGTTACTCATGAGGAGAGGATTTCCTCTTTGGAAATGATGGTTAATAAATTTTTAGAGGAAATATTTGTTAATATTGAGGATAGAATTGGTAAGTTGTCTGAGGATTGGAAAACCATGGTGAACATAAGTAACAATTCATTGAATTCAATTGCTAAAGGTCTTGTGGTTTTAAACGAGAAAGCCCTGAATTGGACTGGTAAACCCTTGGAGCTGGGGGAAATTGAGAAAGTGGTTGAAGATGTGAATTTCTCGAACTTGGTGGATAAAAATATGGATCTTGCTCTAGCTATGGAAAAGGATGTTGAGGTCAGACCATGTTTGAGGACAAGGAGCAAGATGAAGAAGCAGGCAATTGTATCATTTGATGAGCTCAAAGAGGTTATGGAAATGCATGAGGGGGTCATAGAGGATAATATAGCCTCGATCAATTTCCTGGAAAAGATGTTGTAGTTGTTGCTAACTCTTTTGCTTGATCAGACTGGGTGTTGATGTTTTCTGATGTTGGTGTGCTGATGAGTTTTTTTGGTTTTTTATGTTGTTAGCATTATGGTTTTTTGGGCTATAGTTTTTAATTTCTTAGTATTTCTTGAAGCTTGTCATCATTGTAAAGGGTTTCAGGGCCCCTTCAAAACCTTCTTTTCCTTATAAAAAAACTTTCTATCTCAATTGCCTATCAAATATCCTAAAATTTATAAAATAAGCCTTAAGCCTTCATTCAAAGGACCTCTCTCTTTGCAATTTTGATCTCAATAGCAATTTGATCTCCATACTCATCTTTTGATATTTTGCACAATTAGGTTATGCAAGCATTGAGCAATCCAACATATCAAAAGCATAATTTAATAATGAAGGACTTACATTCTCGGGTGAGGTAAAAGTAGGGTTTGTTTTAGTTAGTTTATTCATTTCTTGTTTATTTCATGCAATTCTATCTTGTCACTTCATTGGTAATGAGTGAAATTCCTTCAATTGGGTCTTGGTTTATGATTTTATCTAACCCTTGTGTCAATTTTCCTCTTGAGACACCTCAAAAATCCTCGTTCATAGTTCTCTCTAAGAACCTTTGACTTCCATAAGTTGTTCACTTGTCTTTTTCATGGTGATACAATGGTCAAGTTGGTTGCTAGATGTTCTACCCTCTTTCTCATGACTATCCTTATAAAATCTTACTCAAATCCCATATCACAAAATAGATTTCAATATCAAACAATATGTAGAATTCCTCTTTTCTCTTAATTTGTACCCTTGCTATGATCATTGGACTACATACCATATGTTTTAATTTATGTGACCCTTTTATGGAACTCATGCATTTAAATAAGACTATCATAACATTTTCCATTAATGGATTCTATTTGGGCCTTTTTAGGTTTTGGCACATGATATAACCCATGGTTCTCTTATCTTTGTCTTGTCTCCCACACTTGATTTCCCTATTCACCTATATCTAGGCCTTATGGGTGACATGATTGTCCTGAGAGTGCATGGGACTTGGTTGTTATCATATCTTGGTTTCACATTCATGCTTTATAACCCTAGGTTTGCTCATTGCTTTGTCAATAAATATATATGCATATGGTGTAATCTTTTCTCAATATTTTAGAGGTACTTGCACTTTCTAAATTGTAATGCACTTGACTCTCATAATTTTCAAATCACCTTATCTTGGTCATTAGATTTTTTTTTTTGCAAACTACGATGAGTTTTCATCTAGTAGATCCCCATGGCAAGAGTTCTAATATGAATAGCTATAGAAAACCCAGGGGTCCCTATGGGTTTGGTGATGCACAATGCTATACCAAGAAACTAAGCTCATATTTGATCTTTCTCTTTGATCTATTGCCTTTTCCTCTGCTACCTTAAAGTTGGATTTCTTTATTATCATAGCTATCACAACTTTTACCTCCAACATATTAAGGTTTTGGTCTATGCATGTTCATGGTATACTAACCAATGTAATGAATTCACATTCTTGGAAGATTCTTAAACATTTAGACAAATATATATGTCTTCCTCTAACATGCCATGCATAAGGAAAAGAAACTAAAAGTTCAAAAGACTTCAATAAAGAATGCATGCAAACTAAAGCAACAAAATTCCTCAAATATAGAGATTTTAAATAATTTTTCAAAGCTTAGATATCTCACAAACCTAAATAATTTTGTAGGATCAATAACCTTGAGCAATATTAGGTATACCTAAAAAATACAGGGAGAAAACCATATATCTAGCAATGTAGGTGAAAACTCCAACGAACTCTTGGAATATTTGCATAACTAGTTGTTAGTCACAAGCCATGACATGAGCTTCCATAGACCTCTACATTGTGGTGCTACATTTGTCCTTGCATCCTTGTCTTCTTGAACTCCTTTAGCACCATTCAAGATGAAACCCTAAAATTTCTCCTTGTTACGAGGATTAACAAAACTAAAAACCTTCCTCCTTTTACTACTTGGCACCTTAAAAACATAGCAAAAAAAAAAACATTTTCTTTACCTTAACAAGTATTTAGCATTATGAACTCCCTTTTTAGTCTTATAAAATGACCTTTTAAACAAAAATGTCAACGGGTATATATATATATATAATTTATTATTATATTTTTTCTATTTTTAAGTGAACATAGGTTTTTTAGTGATCATCAAGGTCTCTATTCTAAACACATGGAAAAAGAGTAAATATATATATATTTTTTTGAAAAATATCTATTCACTATGTATTAATGTCCTTGTTTTAATAAAAAAATAATAAGTTAATTTGGAGAAATGCATAAAAAGTTATCCTTGCAGGAGATGATCCATCGGCTTCACACCTTGTTGCACCAATGAAAACAATTATAACCTCAATTTCTATAACCTTTGTTCTTTGGATTAATGGAAAATGGAGCTAACTCGATGACAACAATTTTCCAAAATAATATTAAAATAAATTCTATATGGTATAAACCTATTTCTAAAATATAATTAATCTCATTTCAAAAAATAATTAAAAAATGTGTAACAAAAAATGATGAAAAAATATTTGTGCACTAGATATTTAAAATATGTTGTATGGTATAAACATCACATTTTAAAAATATATGTTTTTAAGATAAAAGGAAAAAGCCTAAATATTATTAATATTATAAAAGTTCAAAAATTACATGTATAGAGCAACATTTTAAAAATATTGTTAACTATAAAAAACAAATTATTTAAAATTATTAAAAAAATTCATAAATTATTTCTTATTTTTTAAAAATACATTTAAAATCTACATATGAAATCTCAAAAATCACTAGTTCACATAATTTTCAAAATTTTAATGGTTTAGTTTCTATAAGTGTCATAAAGTGAAATTTATGTTAAAAATACTAATTTCAATGTCTCACTTTCACCAAAAAGTGGAACATACTATTGTGGGATCACCCCCTTTGCTATTACATTATATACTACCTTGTTCTATAACACTAGATTTCTTTATTTTTATCTTTATCCTCTCTTCTTCATTCTTGCTCACATCTTTTTACAATCTATCAAATCTACTTGCTGCACATTTCATCATTAAGTCTAAAATTTGCACTTTATTTTCTAAGAATATTTGCTTCATATTAATATAACCCTAGCTCTAGGACTCACATCTACTCCTTTCATCTTCTAGTTAAATCATAAAATATTTCTTTTAAAATTGCCTCAAACTTTGGCACTTTATACATCCATTTTGTACATTCACTATTTTTTTTAGTAGATTGCCTCTCTAGTCTATTTATTCACCTCACTTACAACTTTCTTAAATATTTTCTCTCTTACACTCTCCTTATGTATACCACTATTAGATTGTCTCGCTATTGGTGTTCTATTAGAAAAGAAATCCCATTTCTCACTTGTTTTCCTTTCTCAAATTGCCTCATAATTAGTGGTCTATTTCTATAGCTTTCAACTTTTCTCCTTCAAAAATATGATGTTGAATACCTTATGTTTTATAATATTCCTATAAATTCCTTGCAACTACCTTAAAATTAGTTATCTATCCATAAGTTACCTTTGCAAGCTTCCTAAATTTTGTAATTTGTCAACAAGTATAAACTTCCTCTCTTAGGACTCTCAATATTCACTCTAGTACACCACCTAATGCAGTCATAGCCAAAAGGTTCAATGAAGGATTATCCAACCATGCATCCAAAAAACATGTAAAAAACTTAATGGAATAGTATAACAAGAATATGTTCTTTATTCATTCATAATTACAACATGTTTACAATATGTTGCAATGGACTTCAAACATGATACATCTTATCCATTTGATTACAAATAAGTGAATTATGGAGTTCAAATGATATGAGACTATAATCTCATCCCCAAACTATACATCCACTATATTCCTACATTATTCAATACCTCATAATTAATGATATTCAAGAGTGTATATATCATCTTCCATTCATAGGAGTGATCTCAATTGGCCACAAGGTGGCACAAAGATCAATATATTCTAAACATGTAGTCAACCAAATGTGTAGATAAATTGGATCTGATGATGAATAATTGATAATTATTGACATGTTTATCACCATAAACTCTATTGGGTTCATTGTACCTTGATAGGTGTTATTTTCTTGCTACAAACTCCAAAATCTATCACAAACTAGGACCAATAAAATTAAGTGTAAGCTTGTTAGGTTTGATGATAGATCAAAAACTAAATAATGCAGTTTGTTGAATAAAATATTCTAGAATTTAAACATTACATTAAAGGATCAATGTAAAACATATTCTCCTGGGGCCATGACGAGATATGTACAATTGCAATGAAATGTGGAAAGATCCTAGGTCACTAATTGGTATGATTACAAGCTTACAAATAAATAAACAAGTAAAATAAAATATTTTTAGGTGATACAATATTTCTCTTACACCCTAATATTCTCTTACATCACTTCTTCAACACTTACAACCATGTAATGGGCTTCTTTAGCATCTCATTCAATATTTTTCACTTAATTTACAGTATGCTAAATTATAGTTTAATATTTAATATATTAATTAATTCATATTACTTATGCAAGGAGCTTCTTTAGTTCCTTCCACTAACTCTTCCAAAGATTATAGATAGATTAGTTAGTCCAAGCCTCCTACAAGTATCCTCTAATCATAAACCATACATTGGTCAATACTCTAAAAAAGCACCAAGGAAGGTAAGGTTAGGATTTCCATGTAAACACATGCTTCTCAATGTAAACAAGCTTTATTTCTATGAGATAAGTCATCATTCCACAAAATAATATCTTAGAAATTCTAATAAATTAAGACTTTGATAACCAATGATTGCCATACATTGGTCAATATTATACAAAAAGCACCAAGGAAGGTAAGGTTAGGATTTCCATGTAAACACATGCTTCTCAATGTAAACAAGCTTTATTTCTATGAGATAAGTCATCATTCCACAAAATAATATCTTAGAAATTCTAATCAATTAAGACTTTGGTTTAGAAATTCTAATCAATTAAGACTTTGATAACCAAGGGAAATCATTGATAGATCTTCAAGCTGTCATATCAATTTTCTAGTAAAAGTTGAAAAAACTTAATGTTAAAATTATAGAAATATAATCTTGGTCTAGATCCACCCAACATCACACAGTTTTCTAAATCATGCAATTTTTGGAAAATTTTACCATGGTAATGGAACAAAATTATGTTTTCAAAAATAAAAACTAAACCTAAAACTTGATTATGCTAAATTAGAACTACCCCATATTCATTTTCAATGCTCCCAACCCAAATTTGTGTTCTTTGATACTTAAGGTAGAAGTATGACCAACAAGAATCGAACAACCAAATGCATAATTAATTAAATAGGAAAAATGCCATGCTCTGAAGCTTTCAAAATAGGTTTTTCCTTTCTTTGCAATTTTCTTGTCTAAACCAAGGAAAATCCAATTCAATATGCAATCTCCAAGAAATACGAAGTAATTCAATCTAGTATGCTATTTTATTTTTGATCAAATTTCTCCAAAAAAAATGCACAATCCAATAACAAGCCCTTTTTCCAATATAATCCAAAATCCTAGAAAGAAAATATCCCTTTTATTTTTCATTCCATACTAAAATCACTTAAAAACAATATATTCTAAATGTTTGATTTAATTTATTTTTTATTCACTAACAAATTCAAATAATTAATTTTTACAAAAAAATGCAATATTTTCTAATTTACTTAACATGGGTAATTTAAATGTTCTTCAACTTTGTAGCCATGTAAAATTGACCTAATATTTTTTTTTTTTGGAAATTGACCTTAAATGACATTTTCGCATCATCAACATCATTATCATTGAATATCACTGTATTTCACATCAAAAGCATCAAAAACTCTAATTTTTGCTATTAATTGAATATTACTACATTATTTAATTAATTCACTTTTTCATTATTTTTGACCAATTAAATAAATTTCATTTATTTAATGAAGCCCTAATCTAACTTTATTCCTCCTGATTAATTAAATAACATCAATTATTTAATTATGTTGCTAATTCACTTTATTCCCCTAAGTCAATTAAATTATTAAAACATAATAGTTTAATTAAATCACTTTCCTCGGGCAGTGGGCCTAGCTCGATTGGCTAAAGCATCTTGTTGTAGGCAAGAGGTCACGAGGTCTAGTCTCCCCACCATCCCCGTGGTATTGGAGGGCGTGTCACGTCAGCGTCACGGGTCACGTGAAAAAAGTTTACCAGACTTACTACAGTTTATAGTACAGTTTATAGGGGGATGGATACTCGACTGATTCCTACAATCTAAAAAAAAACCACTTTCCCCCAAATTTGAATAATTAAATAGACTATTCAAAATATCATAAAAAATAAAATAAAATAAATACAACTTTGTTTGCAAAATTCAAACTTGATTTGCACATTCAACTCAAAAGAATTAATTAATTAATTAAATCAATTAATTATCCTCAACCACTTTCATGATTGAGTAAATTACGAACCACCAATTACTCACTCTAATTGGCTGACTGATCAATCTATTTCCTGACAGATCAATCTATTTCCTAAGAGATCAATCTATTTCTCCAATCACACCAATTACGTAATCAATTTGCACAAATTATGTTCATCTAAATCCTCTCAACATCTTTTGACCATTGATCAAGATATTCTACTACGTGATTTTAAGTGTTCATTTCAAAACACAAATTCTATATAACAACCATTGAGTAAGTGCACCAAGATGGTTCCCAAAAGGGGGTTTAAGTGGCCACTTTTTTTCTGAAATCGGGAAATACCGACCTTGGACGTGAAATTGAGGATAGTTACACTCAAAATTTTGAGATGGAACAAAAATAAGGATCGAAGTGCTCCAAGTCTACTTTCTAAACTACTAATTTATTTTGAAAATGGTTGAGATTAAGGGGTTCAAATGAGGTACGTACACAAATTGGTGTTGTTTTTGTTAGAAAAACATAACAAATCAACTCTTGTACGACCCTAGTACGGTGAAATTTTTTTTAGTATTTTTAAAATTGCTATGGTCAGAAGTTAGCTAATAGTATGTAGTTGATGCACGATTCTTCTGATAATTTTTTAATGAATATTTTATTTCTTACTAATTTTTGAAGTGGACACTTCCTAAAAAATAGAATTTTGGTCGTGCCACCCCTACAAATTTTGGAAACTAATTGTTTTTAAAAAAAAAAAATTGTAGAATTGAGTCTAGTTTCTAAAAAAGTAATTTATTTGAAATTTCAATGAATGGTTAATTTATAACAAAAAAAACACCAAACACTGCTTTTTGTCAAAAAAGAGACATACAAACAAAAGAAAATATGGATGAAAGGATTAATATTGTC